>JAXIVJ010005956.1:65000-70369 GCA_036785665.1 Chirona hameri
GGACAGAGCAGGCGCTACTCTGTGGGGTGGGGAGGACAGAGGCCGGCCTGCGGTGCAGGTATGTCGGAGCGGCAGGTCAATACTGACCGGCTGTCAGGCTAAACCGAGACCGGGTGGCGTGCGCGCGATGGCGTTCCAGGCCAGGCGGCCGTCACATGCCGCGCGGCACGCTCATTCGTCAGTGCGGGCCCGTCATGAATCCAGTGGTGCAGGTCGAGACGGCCGGCCCGCCCCCGGGCCGCTGCGGCGGGCCATCGGGCCTGTCTCGAGTGTCGACCCACTGGCGCGAGTTGGCCCGGACGGGTCGGTGCTGCTGCAGCCGACCGATGAGCAACTCTCAGGAGGCCGGCCCCACATGGACGCAATCAGCGTCGAGCACGCGACCGGACGCAGCGGCTCGTCCCGCCGCCGCCGCCGCCGACGGTATCCGCCGCCGGTATCCGCCTCAATACACAGGTGACACGCTGCGAGATGTGAGCAAATGCGACGAAAACCCGCCGTGCGATGACGGACTTGTCATGTCCGTGGTGTCTGAAACTAGGAACATAGAAAGCATCTACCTCTCGAAAGCTTCGAGGTTCGAGGAGCTCTGATAAGGAAATGCAGTGTATATGCAGGTGTTTTCACAGCATACAATTTAGAAGTTTCCTGTATTTGTACAGCAACTTCTGGCCTTCTTTATGTCTGCAGCCCCTTCCTAGCAGTCCGGACGTCTTAGTCTGTGGCTCGATGTCAGACACGGGAGTTCAATGGCTTCTTAACTCAGATGCTCCAACTCCGAGCTTCGCCGTGGGTGATATCGGGTGTATCTATGTATTATTGAGCAGTAAAAACACTCTCCGATGCATAAACGGCTAGTCTGAGTGTCGCGTCATGGTTAAAAGGTAGAGACATGTTAAAAAAGACACTTAGCAACATGCATACTAGAAACTAAAATACACTCCATGATCATACACACACTCAAAACAGCGACTGACATAAACATACACGACACCCATCATACACCATGTAAAAGATAACCGAGCTGACGTTTAGAAAGATGGTAAAGACGCCTCACGCAGGTCCGGCGGCAACTGCGTGTAGCGCTGCGCTACCTGTATAAAAGCGTATCTTGCCGGCTTCGGTTCTCACGCGCGGGAGGGCCAAATCAGCGTCCTGGCCTGTGCTTCTAGATCGAAACTCAGAGTTTGTCGAAAGCCGGTAGAGCGAGAGCCTGTGGTTCCCCGGTGGTCGAATTTGTGAAGAAGATTGAGGGATTTAAGTTCGTACAACTGCCGGGCGGTGAGCCAGCCCAGTTCATCTCGCACGCCCGATACTGTGATCAAAGTTACACGCCGGCCAGAGACAGCGCGCAAGCCAAAATTGAGGATCTTTTGGAGGAGCTGCATCTTTTTTCTCCGAGCCGTTGCCGAACACCGTCAAACAGTATCGGACGTGCGAGATGGGCAAGGGCGTCGACTATGATAGGAAGAAGTGACGAAGGGATCTTGATGACGCACGTGGGGACAGGGCCGATGAGGATACCGTTACATGTTTTGACGAGAGGCAGATACGTGTGAGTCCCACGAGAGGTTCTTGTCGAACAGTACGCCAAGGTTCCTCACCGTGGGGCTCTCACGCACTATGTCTCGCGGAACCGAATAGTGTGGTCGGGGGCCATGCCGCGACAATTTGACGGGAACCACAGACATGAGTTCTGTTTTCCCCGGTATTTACTTTCAACCATGGGAATGGAACCAGGCATCGAGAGATGATAAAGCCGGTCCATGGTAGCAGTGAGCTGAGGGGAGGGAGTGCCTTTGTTGCCTGAGATCAGAAGTGTGGGTATCGTCAGCGTACTTGCACCACGCTGCGCCTGTGGTGCGAACAGGGAAAGATCGTTGCGAAAATCTGGAATAGGAGCGGGCAAGTGAGGATCCTTGGAAGACACCGATAGGATTGGGTAGGGATCGGGAAAGGTAATTTGCGCGGGATTGCGCTCCACGCACGGTTCGTTGAAGGGTTCGGAGGGCTCAAACTACGGGAGATGCACCATTGGAAAGCTCAGCTCACGCAAAATTCAGCGATGTAAATTTTGCGAAAAATCTGTCGAAGGCGTTTTTTTAATCGACATTTGTCCGAATTCCGCGCCCCTTTCGTTTGGCCAGGGCTATCACGGTATGATATGGCGAAAATGCAGACCAATGACATGTCTACCGATTCGTCATGCTCCGCACGATAAGGTCTCAGAATGCAAGCCATTAGAAGGTTGGTTGGTTGCACGGCTGCATCAAAGCCAAGCGCTCCCAGTGTCGGCACTACGGCGCACTCCTGCCCGCGCCTCACACGCAGAATCGCCCCTCGCGACACGCGAGCTGAGCATGCGCGCCGCCAACCCGGCTTACGGAGCGGGCTTTCGGCCAGCACGGACAAACGTTAAATCGCATGTTGAATAAATGTCCACTAGCTCTGTCCACTAGCTCAGTTATTCAGACGAGATCGTGACAAATTTCCAGCCACCTCCGATCGCTACAAATGGTACTTTTAGACAGTATTGTATGCACCATATTGCCAAACGTAGCCTCTGACCGGGACTGGGCGCCGGCCCGGCTCGACCAACTTCGAGGCTGTAGCACGATGTGACGTCAGAGGGCCACAGCGCGGCCACCGCCGGCCGGCTGGCCGGTCAGGGTCAGGTCATGACTGGCGACGGCCGCGCTGTGGCCTTTGACGTCACATCGTGTACGAGCCTCGAACTTGGCCGTGCCGGGGCCGGCGGCCAGTCCCGGTCAGAGGCTACGTTTGGCAAATATGGTGCATACAATTGTCTAAAAGTACCATTGTAGCGATTGGAGGTGGGCTGGAAATTGTCACGGATCTCGTTGAATAACTGAGCTAGGTGGACAAAGCTAGATTTTTCAACATGCGATGCACCGTTTCTCCGTGAATGGCCGAGGGCCCGCTCCGTAAGCCGGGTCGCGGCGCGCAGTGCTCAGGCTCGCGTGTCGCGAGGGGCGATTCTGCGTGTGAGGCGCGGTCGGAGTGCGCCTTAGTGCCAACACCGGAGCGCTTGGCTTTGATGCAGCCGTTCAACGAACCAAACCATCTAATGGCGTTTGCATTATATGAGGACCTTGTCGGTGCAGAGCATGACGAATCGGTAGACATGCACACTGTGGGTCAGCATTTTCGCCATACCATACGCGATAGCCCTGGCCAAACGAAAGGGCGCAATTCAGACAAAATGTCGATAAAAAAAAGGCCCTCGACAAATTTTTGCAAATGTACTTCGCTGAATTCTGCGTGAGCTGAGCTTTCCGAATGGTGGCATCTCTCCGTAGTTTGAGCCCTCCCACCCTCCAACGAACCGCCCACGACTGCTGAATAGATCGCATCAACCATGTCGTATCCACGATCAACCAGGCCACCAATGTACCCTGAAGAACTCGATTCACGATCAACCAGCCACAATGTACCTGAGAACTCATCACCGATCAACCAGCCACCAATGTACCCTGAAGAACTCATTCACGATCAACCAGCCACCAATGTACCCTGAAGAACTCATTCATCGATCAAACCAGCCACCAATGTACCCTGAAGAACTAATTCACGATCAACCAGCCACCAATGTACCCTGAAGAACTAATTCACGATCAACCAGCCACCAATGTACCCTGAGGACCCATTCGATCAGTATGTCATTCCAGAAGAAGTCCCGTCTGCAAAGACCAATTCTCGCATATTTTTACTGCCGCCGTATCGGGCCAGGAATAATGCAAACTTATAGATGAGACGAGCGCACTCAATTATTGAGCTCCATCTATGCGTGGATACATTTGCGAGCAAATCGATGGGCTGGGTGAACTCTAGACTCTGAAGGAACGACGCTGGTGTGCTCCGGCTCCGGGGGGAGGCTAGGCGGTCTGCTCCTGTCCATGCTCCGGCTCCTGCTCCTGCTCTGGCTTCTGCTCCGGCTCCGGCTCCGCTCCGGCTCCGGCTCCGGCTCCCGGCTCCGGCTCCAGCTCCAGCTCCGGTTCCGGCTCCGGCTCTGGCTTCTGCTCCGGCTCCTGTCCCTGATCCGGCTCCGGCCCCAGCTACTGCGCCGGCTCCGACACCAACTCGGCTCCGCTCCGGCTCCGGCTCCAGCTCCGAGCTCGCAGCTCGAGCTCCAGCTCCAGCTCCAGCTCCAGCTCCCCAGCTCCAGCTCCAGCTCCAGCTCCGACGCCTGCTTCGTTTTCAGGCTCCGAGAGAGGCCTACAGAGTTGGTCAGCGACTCGGATTGATGGGCATGACCAGATCAGCAGCAGAATTCCAGGAGTGGTGCCGAGCCGAACCCAGGGGACCGCTGGGGCCTGGGTCGGGTGCCATCAGGCGACTGCCGTGCCGAGCCGAGCCCAGGGACCGCTGGGGGCCTGGGCCGGGTGTCATCAGGCGACTGCCGTGCCGAGCCGAGCCCAGGGACCGCTGGAGCCTGGGCGGTGTCATCAGGCGACTGCCGTGCCGAGCCGAGCCCGAGGGACCGCTGGGGCCGGGCCTGTGTGCCATCAGGCGACTGCCGTCCGAGCCGAGCCCAGGGACCGCTGGGCCTGGGCGGGTGTCATCAGGCGGACCTGCCAGTGCCGAGCCGAGCCAGGGACCGCTGGGGCCTGGCCGGGTGCATCAGGCGAACTGCCGTGCCGAGCCAAGCCCAGGGAACGCTGGGGCCTGGGCCGGGGTGCCATCAGGCGTGATGTGTACGCGCCGTGATGTCCGGCCGTGACGGCTGTATTGCGGTGATCGAGCCAGCGGCGGGCGGAAGTCACGGCCATGGTACTGGCACGCCACAGCTTAACGGCCGAGAGCTGACAGGAAACACGAAGCAGAACGCGCGGATGCAGAGGGCGAAAAAAGCGGAGAGGGGGTGCGTGCGTGCGTGCGTGCGTGCGTGCGTGCGTGCGGGCGAGAGAGCGAGCGAGCGAGAGCGATGCGAGCGAGAGAGAGTAAGGCGGAGGCGGAGGCGGAGGCGGAGCGGAGGCGGAGAGAGAGAGAGAGAGAGATGAGAGAGAGAGCGACGAGAGAGACGAAGAGAGAGGAGAGAGCAGAGAGAGAGATGAGAGAGAGGCGAGTGAGAGAGAGAAGAGAGATGGAGAGAGAGAGAGAGAGAGACGAGAGAGAGAGAGAGAGAGAGAGAGAGAGAGAGAGAGAGAGTGAGAGAGAGAGAGAGAGAGAGAGTGAGAGAGAGGAGAAGAGAGAAGAGAGAGAGAGAGAGAGAGAGACGAGGAGAGAGAGAGAGAGAGAGAGAGAGAGAGAGAGAGAGAGAGAGAGAGAGAGAGAGAGAGAGAAGAGAGAGAGAGAGAGAGAGGAGAGAGATGAGAGAGAGAGAGAGAGAGAGAGAGAGAGAGAGAGAG
>JAXIVJ010005957.1:5000-70366 GCA_036785665.1 Chirona hameri
ACGTCCCTGATTCAGTTCACGTAGTCATATAGCTTAAACACATAGGTTGAAGGATTTGAAGGAAAATTAAAGGCAATAGTTCACCTTGGAAATTTTCCCAACGGCGGGACTGATGTTCACCGCCAGGCACCGGACGCGCCACCGGAACCCGAACACCGGTGCAATCGCAGTTTCAGCGAGATGAGCAATAGATTTATCCAGATCACTGTCGAATGAGTCAGAAATGGGGAGACAAAAATGATAAATTATACAAAGATTGGTCAATAAACGGCAATCGAAACCAGAAGTTGGATTTATTCAACTCTGCTTGGAATCGGATAATTTTCGGCTTATGGTCTGAATTTGAACTTAATTCACCAGGGTACATACTCATTACCGAGCGGGCGCCAAGCGCCCGTGAGGTTTCTCGTCAACTTAATAGGCAAATTTACAGTTGACCCGGCCCGACCCGGCCATACAGACGCTTTTCGGAAGCTAATAACTTTGCAACCACCGCTCCGATTGAGATCGGGTTTTCACCATTGGATAGAACCATCAAATCAATTTTGATTTTGGTATGGTGCGTTCTGATAGGGGTGGTACCACAGCGCGTGGCACCCGCAGACGCCGAAATGAACCAGAATAATTCTTGATAAAAAACATGGCTTGATTTATCTAAGCATTTGTTTTTAATACGCTGAAGCATGCAGCGCTCAGGACGTACTCCCTTTTGGCGGATTCGAGAAAGGAGATCATGTACAATTTAATAAAAACTTAATTTTGATGTTGGCATGCATGGAGGCCTGACCATTTTTATGGAGGACTAAAAGGACTAAAAGGACTATGTGTTACTAATACGTGTGCTCCCGTACCGTTGCATATTTCAAACCTGTTCTAGCTTTACCAGTGCGTGACCACTCGGTCATCGCCCCAAAAAGGCGTTTTACTGGTTTAGGTGATGGAAAGCCAAAGAAGTTGCGCTTGAGCAGTAGTTATCGGACATTTATAACCGAGCGGGCGCGAAGCGCCCGCGAGGTTTCCCGTCAACTTACTAGACACATTTACATTTGACCCGGCCCGAACCAGCCCGACACGGCCGTACAGACGCTTTTCGGAAGCTAATAACTTTGCAACCACTGCTCCGATTGAGATCGTGTTTTCACCATTGGATAGGACCATTAAATACATTTTTATTTTGGTATAGTGCGTTCTGATAGGGGTGGTACCACAGCGCGTGGCACACGCAAACGTGAAAATGAACAAAAATAATGATTGATCGATAATGGCATTATTAATCTAAGCACTCGTTTTTTTATACGCTGAAGCATGCAGCGCTCAGGACGTACTCCCTTTTGGTGGATTCGAGAAAGGGGATCATGAACAACTTAATAATAATAATAATAATAATACAACTTATTTTTTTTTTATGCTGGCATGCATGGAGGCCTGACAACTTTTATGGAGGACTAAAGGGACTAAAAGGAATATGTGCTACTAGCACATGTGCTCCCGTACCGTTTCATATTTCAAACCTGTTTTAGCTTTACCAGAGCGCGCCCGCTCGGTCATCGCCCAAAAAGGCGTTTTTACTGGTTACAGATCGGGCGCGAAGTGCCCGTGAGGTTTCTCGTCAACTTACTAGACAAACTAGATGGGTGTAATGTATATAGCCTGCAATTTATATAGCCTGCAATTGATATAGCAAGCTAATTTATATAGCAGGTGAGCGTGGCGGAGTGTTGTTGGTGTTGTTGGTGTTGTTGGTGTTGTTGGTGTTGTTGGTGTTGTTGGTGTTGTTGGTGTTGTTGGTGTTGTTGGTATTGTTGGTGTTGTTAGTGTTGTTGGTGTTGTTGGTGTTGTTGGTGTTGGTGGTGTTGTTGGTGGTGTTGTTGGTGGTGTTGGTAGTGTTGTTGGTGTTGTTGGTGTTGTTGGTGTTGTTGGTGTTGGTGTTGTTGGTGTTGTTGGTGTTGTTGGTGGTGTTGGTATTGTTGGTGTTGTTGGTGTTGTTAGTGTTGTTGGTGTTGTTGGTGTTGTTGGTGTTGTTGGTGTTGTTGGTGTTGTTGGTGTTGTTGGTGTTGTTGGTGGTGTTGTTGGTGGTGGTGTTGGTGGTGTTGTTGGTGGTGTTGTTGGTGGTGTTGTTGGTGATGTTGGTAGTGTTGTTGGTGTTGTTGGTGTTGCTGGTGTTGTGGGTGTTGTGGATGTTGTGGATGTTTTGGGTGTTGTGGGTGTTGTGGGTGTTGTGGGTGTTGTGAATGGTGTGTGTGTTGTGAGTGTTGTGGGTGTTGTGGGTGTTGTGATTGTTGTGGGTGTTGTGGGTGTTGTGGGTGTTGTGGGTGTTGTGGGTGTTGTGGGTGTTGTGGGTGTTGTGGGTGTTGTGGGTGTTGTGGGTGTTGTGGGTGTTGTGGGTGTTGTGGGTGTTGTTGGTTATTGTGGGTGTTGTGGGTGTTGTGTGTTGTGGGTGCTGGTGGTGTTGTTGGTGTTGTTGGTTTTGTTTGTGTTGCTGGTGTTGTTGGTGTTGTTGGTATTGTTGGTGTGTTGGTGCTGTTGGTGTTGTTGCTGTTGTTGCTGTTGTTGGTGTTGTTGGTGTTGTTGGTGTTATTGGTGTTGTTGGTGTTGTTGGTGTTGTTGGTGTTGTTGGTGTTGTTGGTGTTGTTGGTGTTGTTGGTGTTGTTGGTGTTGTTGGTGGTGTTGGTGGTGTTGGTGGTGTTGGTGGTGGTGTTGGTGGTGTTGGTGGTGTTGGTGGTGTTGGTGGTGTTGATGTTGTTGGTGTTGTTGGTGTTGTTGTTGGTGTTGGTGGTGTTGGTAGCGTTGGTAGTGTTGTTGGTGTTGTTGATGTTGTTGGTGTTGTTGGTGTTGTTGGTGGTGTTGGTGTTGTTGGTGTTGTTGGTGTTGTGAGTGTTGTGAGTGTTGTGGGTGTTGTGGGTGTTGTGGGTGTTTTTGTGGTTTGTGGGTGTTGTGGGTGTTGTGGATGTTGCGGGGGTTGAGAATGTTGTGGGTGTTGTGAATGTTGTGGGTGTTATGGGTGGTGTGGGTGGTGTGGGTGGTGTGGGTGTTGTGGATGTTGTGGGTGGTGCGGGTGGTGTGGGTGTTGTGGGTGTTGTGAATGTTGTGGGTGTTATGGGTGGTGTGGGTGGTGTTGGTGGTGTGGGTGGTGTGGGTGGTGTGGGTGGTGTGGGTGTTGTGGGTGTTGTGGGTGGTGCGGGTGGTGTGGGTGTTGTGGGTGTTGTGGGTGTTGTGGGTGGTGTGGGTGTTGTGGGTGTTGTGGGTGTTGTGGGTGTTGTGGGTGTTGTGGGTGTTGTGGGTGGTGTTTGTGTTGTTGGTGGAGTTGGTGGTGTTGGTGGATGATGTTGGTGTTGTTGGTGTTGTGAGTGTTGTGGGTGTTGTGGGTGTTGTGGGTGTTGTGGGTGGTGTGGGTGTTGTGGGTGTTGTGGGTGTTGTGGGTGTTGTGGGTGTTGTGGGTGTTGTGGGTGTTGTTGGTGTTGTTGGTGTTGTTGGTGTTGTTGGTGTTGTTGGTGTTGTTGGTGTTGTTGGTTTTGTTGGTTTTGTTGGTGTTGTTGGTGTTGTTGGTGTTGTTGGTATTGTGGGTGTTGTTGGTGTTGTTAGTGTTTTTGGTGTTTTTGGTGTTTTTGGTGTTTTTGGTGTTGTTGGTGTTGTTGGTGTTGTTGATGTTGTTGGTGTTGTTGGTATTGTTGGTGTTGTTGGTATTGTTGGTATTGTTGGTGTTGTTGGTGCTGGTGATGCTGTTGGTGTTGTTGGTGTTGTTGGTATTGTTGGTGTTGTTGGTCTGTTTGGTGTTGTTGGTGTTGTTGGTGTTGTTGGTATTGTTGGTGTTGTTGGTGTGTTTGGTATCGTTGGTGTTGGTGGTGCTGTTCGTGTTGTTGGTGTTGTTTGTGTTGTGGGTGTTGTGGGTGTTGTGATCAGGTCGGCCTAAGATTCGTTCGTGTCGAAAAACAATTGACCGTCGCCGGGATGCGAACCGGGCCCCTCTGCGCCAAAGTCTAAGGACATACCACTAAGCTAGATCGGCCGATAGTGGCCAAGGCTTATTTTCGATACAGTAGCGGGATACAGGCAGCGAAGGTCTCCATAGTAACCGAGACTCAATCTCCGGTCGAGTGATTTGGACATGCGCGACATAGTTCTTGTATCGTTTTAGGGAATCTGTCATTTTAAGCTTAATGTTTGTATATATGAATACATTTTGGGTGGGTATTAGATGATTTTGAATGCACCTTCTGGCCATGTGATTTGTATCGCTTAGGACACATTTTTTGTTGACGGTACGGCGGTTTGCAAAATTGACGTTGAAAAACATTGGTAATGGGTATGTTACAGGCGGATTTTGGCACTGCAATATTTCTTTAGAACGTTAATTTTTACATGCATTTTAGAGACGATGCATAGGCCTGCACATTGGCAAAGTTTCATCACTTGACGTCCCATTGGTTCCGAGCACTGATTTTAATCGTGAACAACTTGATAAAAGCCTAAATTGCAGCTGTTTAGCGATTAACTTCGCACGTGCAACGCGCCACTGATTAACCGGCAGTGGATATTCCGTACCGCTTCTTCCTCTGCACATCTGTGTTTTCGGCTTGTCGGTGCGACTTGTGGTTGCCGAAATATCAGCCAGGTATGCAAAAATGTTTGTTCGATAATTTCGTACGCGGCGTTTTCGCTAATTAGTGCATTGTCAATGGAGAAATCGACCATTTTTGCACGCGGCACCATGCACAAACGACGCAACCGACCGTGATGGGACCCAAAGTTTCAGAACTTTAGTCACCAGTCGAGTCGATTAGTTTTTGTCACGACGCTCTGCGTGCCTTAGTCCCTGAGCTATTAAGATTCTGCCATGAGACAACAGGTGAGGCTGAAGCTTTTCCATAGGCGCTAGTGTTGAAGCGCGTCGACAATAGGCTAGTGTTGAAGAAAGTAGACACTACTGCTTTTATAATATAGGACTAGAGGGATGTTTGCGCTATGCGCAGATTGATTCGTTATGCTGTTGTGGGTGTGGGTGTGAGTGGGTGTTGTAGGCGTTGTAGGTGTTGTGGGTGTTTTAAGTATTGTGGGTGTTGTGGGTGTCGTGTGTGTTGTGGGTGTCCGTGTTGTGTTTGTCCATGTTGTGGGTGTTTTGGGTGTTGTGTGTGTGAGTGTTGTGAGTGTTGTGTGTGTTGTGGGTGTTGTGGGTGTTGTGAGTGTTGTGGGTGTTGTGGGTGGTGTGTGTGTCGTGGGTGTTGTGGGTGTTGTGGGTGCTGTGGGTGTTGTGGATGGTATGGATGGTGTGGATGTTGTGGGTGATGCGGGTGTTGTGGATGTTGTGGATGTTGTAGATGTTTTTTAATGTTGCTGGTGTTGTTGGTGTTGTTAGTGTTGTTAGTGTTGTTGGTGTTGTTAGTGTTTTTGGTGTTGTTAGTGTTGTGGGTGTTGTGGGTGTTGTGGGTATTGTGGGTGTTGTGGGTGTTGTGGGTGTTGTGGGTATTGTGGGTATTGTGGGTGTTGTCGGTATTGTTGGTGGTGTTGGTGGTGTTGGTGGTGTTGGTGGTGTTGGTGGTGTTGGTGGTGTTGGTGGTGTTGGTGATGTCTGTGGTGTTAGTGGTGTTGGTGGTGTTTGTGGTGTTGGTGGTGTTGGTGGTGTTGGAGATGTTGGTGTTTTTGGTGGTGTTGGTGGTGTTGGTGTTGGTGGTGGTGTGTGTTGTTGTTAGTGTTGTTGGTGTTGTTAGTGTTGTTGGTGTTGTTAGTGTTGTTGGTGTTGTTAGTGTTGTTGGTGTTGTTGGTTTGTTGGTGTTCGTGTTGGTGTTGTTGGTGTTGTTGGTGTTGTTGGTGTTGTTGGTGTTGTTGGTGTTTTTGGTGTTGCTAGTGTTGCTGGTGTTGTTGGTGTTGTTGGTGTTGTTGGTGTTGTTGGTGTTGTTGGTGTTGTTGGTGTTGTTGGTGTTGTTGGTGTTGTTGGTGTTGTTGGTGTTGCCGATGTTGTTGGTGTTGTTGGTTTTGTTGGTGTTGTTGGTGTTGTTAGTGTTGTTGGTGTTGTGGGTGTTGTTGGTATTGTTGGTGCTGTTGATGTGATTGATGTTATTGATGTTATTGATGTTGTTGGTGCTGTTGGTGTTATTGGTGTTGTTGGTGTTGTTAGTGTTGTTGGTGTTGTTGGTGTTGTTGGTGTTGTTGGTGTTGTTGGTGTTGTTGGTGTTGTTGGTGTTGTTGGTGTTGTTGGTGTTGTTGGTGTTGCCGATGTTGTTGGTGTTGTTGGTTTTATTGGTGTTGTTGGTGTTGTTGGTGTTGTTGGTGTTGTGGGTGTTGTGGATGTTGTGGATGTTGTGGATGTTGTGGATGTTGTGGGTGTTGTGGGTGTTGTGGGTGTTGGGTGTGTTGTGGTTGTTGGTGTTGCGGTTGTTGTTGGTGTCGTTGGTGTTGTTGGTGTTGTTGGTGTTGTTCGCATTGTTCGTAGTGTTGGTGTTGTTGGTGCTGTTGGTGTTGTTGGTGTTGTTGGTGTTGTTGTTGTGGTTGGTGTTGTGGGTGTTGTGGGTGCTGTGGGTGTTGTGGGTGTTGTGGGTGTTGTGGATGTTGTGGATGTTGTGGATGTTGTGGATGTTGTGGATGTTGTGGATGTTGTGGATGTTGTGGATGTTGTGGATGTTGTGGATGTTGTGGATGTTGTGGATGTTGTGGATGTTGTGGATGTTGTGGATGTTGTGGATGTTGTGGATGTTGTGGATGTTGTGGATGTTGTGGATGTTGTGGATGTTGTGGATGTTGTGGATGTTGTGGATGTTGTGGATGTTGTGGATGTTGTGGATGTTGTGGATGTTGTGGATGTTGTGGATGTTGTGGATGTTGTGGGTGTTGTGGGTGTTGTGGGTGTTGTGGGTATTGTGAACACCCACAACACCCACAACACTCACAACACCAACAACACCAACAACACCAACACCACCAACAACACCAACAACACCAACAACATCAACAACACCAACAACACTACCAACGCTACCAACACCACCAACACCAACAACAACACCAACAACACCAACAACATCAACACCACCAACACCACCAACACCACCAACACCACCAACACCACCAACACCACCAACACCACCAACACCACCACCAACACCACCAACACCACCAACAACACCAACACCACCAACAACACCAACAACACCAACAACACCAACAACACCAACACCACCAACAACACCAACAACACCAACAACACCAACAACACCAACAACACCAACAACACCAACAGCACCAACACACCAACAATACCAACAACACCAACAACACCAGCAACACAAACAAAACCAACAACACCAACAGCACCACCAGCACCCACAACACACAACACCCACAACACCCACAATAACCAACAACACCCACAACACCCACAACACCCACAACACCCACAACACCCACAACACCCACAACACCCACAACACCCACAACACCCACAACACCCACAACACCCACAACACCCACAACACCCACAACACCCACAACACCCACAACACACACACCATTCACAACACCCACAACACCCACAACACCCACAACACCAAAAACATCCACAACACCCACAACACCCACAACACCAGCAACACCAACAACACCAACAACACTACCAACATCACCAACAACACCACCAACAACACCACCAACAACACCACCAACAACACCACCAACAACACCAACAACACCAACAACACCAACAACACCAACAACACCAACAACACTAACAACACCAACAACACCAACAATACCAGCACCACCAACAACACCAACAACACCAACAACACCAACACCAACAACACCAACAACACCAACAACACTACCAACACCACCAACAACACCACCAACAACACCACCAACACCACCAACAACACCAACAACACCAACAACATCAACAACACCAACAACACCAACAATACTAACAACACCAACAACACCAACAACACCAACAACACCAACAACACCAACAACACCAACAACACCAACAACACCAACAACACCAACAACACCAACAACACCAACAACACTCCGCCACGCTCACCTGCTATATAAATTAGCTTGCTATATCAATTGCAGGCTATATAAATTGCAGGCTATATACATTACACCCATCTAGTTTGTCTAGTAAGTTGACGAGAAACCTCACGGGCACTTCGCGCCCGATCTGTAACCAGTAAAAACGCCTTTTTGGGCGATGACCGAGCGGGCGCGCTCTGGTAAAGCTAAAACAGGTTTGAAATATGAAACGGTACGGAGCACATGTGCTAGTAGCACATATTCCTTTTAGTCCCTTTAGTCCTCCATAAAAATTGTCAGGCCTCCATGCATGCCAGCATAAAAAAATAAGTTGTATTATTATTATTATTATTATTAAGTTGTTCATGATCTCCTTTCTCGAATCCACCAAAAGGGAGTACGTCCTGAGCGCTGCATGCTTCAGCGTATAAAAAAAACGAGTGCTTAGATTAATAATGCCATTATCGATCAATCATTATTTTTGTTCATTTTCACGTTTGCGTGTGCCACGCGCTGTGGTACCACCCCTATCAGAACGCACTATACCAAAATAAAAATGTATTTAATGGTCCTATCCAATGGTGAAAACACGATCTCAATCGGAGCAGTGGTTGCAAAGTTATTAGCTTCCGAAAAGCGTCTGTACGGCCGTGTCGGGCTGGTTCGGGCCGGGTCAAATGTAAATGTGTCTAGTAAGTTGACGGGAAACCTCGCGGGCGCTTCGCGCCCGCTCGGTTATAAATGTCCGATAACTACTGCTCAAGCGCAACTTCTTTGGCTTTCCATCACCTAAACCAGTAAAACGCCTTTTTGGGGCGATGACCGAGTGGTCACGCACTGGTAAAGCTAGAACAGGTTTGAAATATGCAACGGTACGGGAGCACACGTATTAGTAACACATAGTCCTTTTAGTCCTTTTAGTCCTCCATAAAAATGGTCAGGCCTCCATGCATGCCAACATCAAAATTAAGTTTTTATTAAATTGTACATGATCTCCTTTCTCGAATCCGCCAAAAGGGAGTACGTCCTGAGCGCTGCATGCTTCAGCGTATTAAAAACAAATGCTTAGATAAATCAAGCCATGTTTTTTTATCAAGAATTATTCTGGTTCATTTCGGCGTCTGCGGGTGCCACGCGCTGTGGTACCACCCCTATCAGAACGCACCATACCAAAATCAAAATTGATTTGATGGTTCTATCCAATGGTGAAAACCCGATCTCAATCGGAGCGGTGGTTGCAAAGTTATTAGCTTCCGAAAATCGTCTGTATGGCCGGGTCGGGCCGGGTCAACTGTAAATTTGTCTATTAAGTTGACGAGAAACCTCACGGGCGCTTGGCGCCCGCTCGGTAATGAGTATGTACCCTGGTGAATTAAGTTCAAATTCAGACCATAAGCCGAAAATTATCCGATTCCAAGCAGAGTTGAATAAATCCAACTTCTGGTTTCGATTGCCGTTTATTGACCAATCTTTGTATAATTTATAATTTTTGTCTCCCCATTTCTGACTCATTCGACAGTGATCTGGATAAATCCATTGCTCATCTCGCTGAAACTGCGACTGCACCGGTGTTCGGGTTCCGGTGGCGCGTCCGGTGCCTGGCGGTGAACATCAGTCCCGCCGCCGCCATCCGGGGTCACAAGAGTCGCGCGGCGTAGTCAGCCGTGTGACACCGACTGTGCCCGGCTGCAGTGACACCGACCGTCCCTGGCTGCAGCATTGTTGGACGATTCGCCGGAAATTCATACAGCCGGCCCGCGGGCTTTCCCAGATGTGGCTTTGTCCGACCCGGCCTGGCCCGGCCCGTCTGCCTTTCACGACCTGTGTCAAGGCCATATACAGGGTATGTGTGACCGCGGTGCGACCCAGGTCACGTGACAGCAGAGGAACCTCGCCAGGAGGGACCAAACTTGCGGGAAATAGAAACGCCGCCGATACCACAATCGATATCGCATGTGCTCATGTCTCTGGGCAGGTTCGTTCCAAACGTGAAAGGTGTTGGAGTTGTTTCCAAAAATACTGCCCGTTTCGTAACATGCCGAGCTCGCTGCCCGTCATACTTTACAGTCCCATGACCGAGGAGTGAGTCACCTGCCCCGCTCAGTTGGTACGCTATGTAGTGAGTCACCTGCCCCGCTCAGTTGGAACGTTATGTAGCAACATCATGCCCTCTGCTCGCGTCGCCCGCTCGTTTTCGCTCTGCCGGTCGGTTGCGTCAGCTCACGGGCCAATAGAGAACACGACCTCTTGGAGCAACGACGGCCACTGACCACTGGCTGCCCCGCTCAGTTGGAACGCTATGTAGTGAGTCACCTGCCCCGCTCAGTTGGAACGCTATGTAGTGAGTCACCTGCCCCGCTCAGTTGGAACGCTATGTAGTGAGTCACCTGCCCCGCTCAGTTGGTACGCTATGTAGTGAGTCACCTGCCCCGCTCAGTTGGAACGTTATGTAGCAACATCATGCCCTCTGCTCGCGTCGCCCGCTCGTTTTCGCTCTGCCGGTCGGTTGCGTCAGCTCACGGGCCAATAGAGAACACGACCTCTTGGAGCAACGACGGCCACTGACCACTGGCGGATCCAGGGGAGGGGGGGGGGGGGAGGGGAGGGCATCCCATGCTCGACAGGGGCGGCAATAGAAATTAGCCCCCCTCCCCAAATCCGCTGAAACTGGCGATGAAAATGGGTACTGACTGCGAAAAATAACCTTCTGCAACCACAAAATATCGTTATTTGTTTTCCTCGTTCGTGTTTCCTCTATTTTGTAGCATTTTGGTAGCAGGAGGGAAAGTGGCGCGTGGATATTTGGAAATGTCGAATACAAAATCCAGACCCATCATACTTAAGTAGCCATAAGTCAGCCAAAACGAAATATTTGAAATTCGATGTGGGTATTGTCAATACTTCGTTCTCTAATATATATTCCGTTTTTTGAACATGTTTGGAAATTTTGATTTTGTGGATTTTTTCTCTCCAATTTTTTTGTCTTCATAAAATCATATAAAATATAAAATCATATGAAAAGGCCGGAATATATATTGTAGAACCAAATATGGACGATGCCCAAACCAAATGTCAAAGCAATATCTTGAGCGTTGACTGACTTATGACTCCCTAAGCAGTGGCGTATGCAGAAATTCACAAAGGACCAGGTCGTTGCCTTGAGGGGCGCCACCCGATCGACAGGGCCGCCACCAATATTGGCGAAATTTTGCAGGGGCGCCTCTCCTTCCGCACCGTGCTGAAGAAGAGTCACTGGCCGGAGGGGCGTCGTCACTCGCCAAAGAGGGGCAGTCACTAGTCGGAGGGGCGCCGTCACTAGTCGGAGGGGCGCAGTCACTCGCCGGAGGGGCGCCGTCACTCGCCGGAGGGGCGCCGTCACTAGCCGGAGAGGCGCCGTCACTCGCCGGAGGGGCGTGGTCACTGGCCGGAGGGGCGCTGTCACGGGCCGGAGAGGCGCCGTCTATGGCAGGGGACGCCCTCACTGGCCGGGGGCCTGATAGTTGATACTCGGTACGCCACTGTCCCTAAGTAAAGGGGCCTTCCTTGACTTTGTATTCGACATTTCCAAATATGCGTGCGCCACGTTTTAGGGAACACACGGTGTCTGGCGCTATTTTCGATCTGGAGCGATTCCTACAACCAACGTAAGTTAAAAAACGTCGCGTTTTGGCGCCAAAGTTTATAGCGCTGAATAGCGTGCGTGGAACGCATTTCGACAGTATTTGAGGAATTGTGACTGGGACTTGGGTATCGTTGTTTTTATTTTCCCTGTAAACATTTAGCCAAATACAATTTACACTTTGTGAATGTGTAGGTAAAGTTCATATTTTTCATTGTCAAGGTTATTTTAAATTGCTATAGCTTGGGATGGCTACTTTGGCCTCAGGTCATATCCAGACTCAAGTAATTTCAAGTACCAATTTTAAATCTGACACACGTTTTGCACCATGCTTAGGTACTTATCCCGGTGCATTTTATGGGTGCTATGAGTAGAGGTCTCACAATTTTTAGCATTTCCAACTAGTCAAGATCAGACTCAGCATGAACTCAGCTACAAACAAATGTGAACGCGACAGAAGAGGTAAAATTGGGTTTGTCTGGTTTTTACCACTGGCGAATCCAGAGGAGTGGAGGCATTAGGGGCAAATCCCCCCCCCCCCCCCCCCACCCACACACAGGAGCATGGCGGGCATTCAATACAAGGATGTTCCCGCCCCGTGTGTTCCTGCATTGGCTGTAAGAAGTGATAATTAAGAAGAAGAAAAAATCCCCCCAGTCAATGACTTTCGCTTTGAGAACTCGACACCACCCTTCCCCCCCCCCCCTCCCCCGCTCAACGATTTTTCGCGCTGACGAACCGACTGCACCTCCCCACCCGGTCAACAACTTTTCGCTGCTGAAGCGGAGCGAAATTTTAGCCCCCCCCCCCCCCCATTCTCGGACCCTAGATCCGCCAGTGCATCTGACAGATCTCAGGAGGGGGGGGGGGGGGCAAAGGGGTCATGCCCCACCAAAACGTCTCGTGTAGCCAGGATTTCGTCCAGGAGGGGGCCAATTTGGATCAAGGCACCTGAGGTCTCAGTGATCAGGGGACCTCCCATGTTGAGCGCTAGGATTTGGGCTTATATTTTGTGCAGCTGTGAATGCGTAAGTACGGCACAGTAGCGTACCCAGGATACACTCCAAGAGGGGGCGATTTTTGTTCAGGGAGACATACCCCAAAAACAAAACTCACCGGATTTGGCCCATTATATTTTTTAAGGGGCATATTTTCACCATTTTCTCTTAAACAAAATATAAAAAATCATTCATTTTTTCGACTGAAGGGGGCACGTACAAGCCTTCAAGGGGGGGGGCCCTTGTGTACGCCCATGGTAGGCATGCCGTGAATGGAGTGTTCAGAATGTCGCACTTGGGCAACTGCACGGCGTTTGGTCTATCCTAGTTCATTGTCTAAATAGCTCAGTCGGGGTAACGCTCAACTGGAGATCAGGATGTCCCCGGTTCGATCCCGGGTCCGAAAGGTCTTGCAGGCCGGTGCACCAATATGCCGTACTACGGCATTGGTAAGATTGGGCGCGATCACGGCACTTCGTAAGATTGGGCCCAGGAGGGACCAGAATCCCTAACCCCGCCTCCCTGGCTACACCCTTGTTTATTTATTTGCCAAGACCGACCGAAGACCTTAAAGGGAATAGTTCACCTTGAAAGTTGTCTTGAAATTCCACCACCATCTTGAGCTCAAAACTACCAATATGACTTTGGTTTGGACAACTGATGGATATATGTGGAGAAAGAAGTAAGTTTATCTTTGCATTTCACGGTTAATCGTACGATAGCAGCTGGCGTTCTGGCTCTGCCCCGCTCCGCCTGACGCCAAGTATGTACAGTCTCTGCCAAGGGGACGCCGCGCCGCCCGGGCGGCTGAGCGGATATTAACGAGGCGTTGTGATCAGAGACTACGTGCCAGAGAATGTACCTGCCTCTGGCGGCGAGCGTTCATATCCCGATCGTGACCCGGAACAACGGACATGAAACCGGGCCCACTAGTCCTGTGTCGAATTTACTTAACGTAGGGAGGTAATTCTTTCACCACAGCCCATTTTTAGATCTGCTCTACAAATCTGCTATCTCAGCCCAAAATCCCATGTTAAATATGAACTATGCCCTTTAATCAAAACCCTCAGACCTGGAGGTACCCTGCAAACCAGTCGAGGGGACTCGGAGACCGATCGAGGGCACACTCAGGCCGACTAAGGTCCCCTCAGGCAGATCGAAGAATTGTAAGGACCCCCTAAAACCGGTCACGGACTCTCTCAGGTCGACCTCGACCGATGTTCCTCTCAAAGATGACCATCAAGAGAGCCCAGGTTCAGCCCAGGTTCCGGTCACCTCCGATTGAGCTTAAATTTGCACAGAAGATCCACCAGAGGCCCAGTAGTCCACACCTAGCAGCATTCGGTGTCACTCCCAGCAGTTTGACCTCCAGAGGTCAAGCCAGGTCACGAGTTCAAATATTACACAGCACATTGTGGCCTACCCAGAAGAGCTACGGGAATGAATCCAACCCTAACATACTCGTGCATACTTGGTCTTACGTTTCCCGCAACGACTTGACCTCTCAAGGTCACCATTTGACCTAAGGTCATTTGGGGCTCAGCCGCCGGTACCATTATTGCACAGCGCATAACTGGTATACAAAAACTATTTTACAAATTAAAAAGCATGGCGAAATGTGACCCAGGTGATGCGCTAACATTCGCCGAAAACACCTACTTGATAGCTATCACAGTTTGACCTTGACAATTAAACGTCACTGCGAGAGGTGCGGCCCTGGTTCAGCCCAGGTTCTATTTTGCACAGAACATTGTGGCCTACCCGGAAGAGGTACGGGGACGAATCCAACGCTAAAATACTCGTACATACTTGGTCTTACCTTTACAAGATCAGGTTTGTTTCACAATGGAAACACAATTCTAAAGAATAGTGCTATCCAATGTGAAACCAACCTTCGGTTACAACGACCCGACCTCTCAAAGTCACCATTTGACCTAAGGTCATTTGGGGGCTCAGCCGCTGGTACCATTGCACAGCGCATAACTGGTATACAACAATTATTTTGCAAATTAAAAAGCATGTCGAAATGTGACCCAGGTGATGCCCCAAAATTCGCCGAAAACACCTACTTGATAGCTATCACGGTTTGACCTTGACAATTAAACGTCACTGCGAGAGGTGCCGCCCTGGTTCAGGCCAGGTTCGATTCTGCACAGCACATTGTGGCCTACCCGGAAGAGGTACGGGGATGAATCTAACGCTAAAATACTCGTACATACTTGGTCTTACGTTTCCCGCAACGCCATGACCTCTCAAGGTCACCATTTGATCTAAGGTAGTTTGGGGACTCAGCAGCTGGTACCCGGCACAGCGCATAACTGGTATACACAAATTATTTTACAAATTAAAAATCATGTCGAAATGCGACCCAGGTGATGCGCTAACATTGGCCGAAAACACCTACTTGATAGCTATCACGGTTTGACCTTGACAGTTAAACGTCATGAGAAACGTCAATTAAACGTTGCGAAAGGTGCAGCCCGGGTTCAGCCCAGGCTCGATTTTGCACAGCATATAGTGGCCTACTCAGAGAACCTACGGGGATGAATCCAACGTTAAAATACTCGTACATACTCGGTCTTACGTTTCCCGCAATGACTTGACCTCTCAAGGTCACCATTTGACATAAGGCCATTTGGGGCTCGGCCGCCGGTACCATTGCACAGCGCATAGCTGGTATACAAAATTATTTTGCAAATTAAAAAGCATGTCAAAATGTGACCCAAGTGATGCGCTAAAATTCACCGAAAACACCTACATGATAGCTATCACAGTTTGACCTTGACAATTAAACGTCACTGCGAGAGGTGCAACCCGGGTTCAACCCAGGTTCGATTTGGGACAGAACATTGTGGCCCACCCAGAAGAGGTACGGGGATGAATCCAACGCTAAAATACTCGTACATACTTGGTCTTACGTTTACCTCAACGACCCGACCTCTCAAGGTCACCATTTGACCTAAGGTCATTTGAGGACTCTGCCGCAGGTACCATTGCACAGCGCATAACTGGTATCGAAACATTATTTTGCAAATTAAAAAGCATGTCGAAATGTGACACAAGTGATGCGCTATCATTCGCCGAAAACACCTACTTGATAGCTATCACGGTTTGACCTTGACAATTAAACGTCACTGCGAGAGGTGCAGTCCGGGTTCAGGCCAGGTTCGATTTTACACAGCACATTGTGACCTACCAAGAAGAGCAACGGGGATGAATCCAACGCTACAATATTCGTACATACTTGGTCTTACGTTTGCGACATCGACCCGACCTCTCAAAGTCACCATTTGACCTAAGGTCATGTGGGGCTCAACCGCCGGTACCATTGCACAGCGCATAACTGGTATACACAAATAATTTTACAATTAAAAAGCATGTCGAAATGTGACCCAGGTGATGCGATAACATTCGGCGAAAACACCTACTTGATAGGTATTACGGCTTGACCTTGACAATTAAACGTCACTGCGAGAGGTGCAGCCCAGGTTCAACCCAGGTTCGATTTTGCACAGCACATTGTGGCCTACCCAGAATGCCAATGTGCAATGTGAATGTACAAAATCGAACCTGGCCTGAACACGAGCTGCACCTCTCACAGTGACGTTTAATTGTCAAGGTCTAACCGTGATAGCTATCAAGTAGGTGTTTTCGGCGAATATTAGCGCATCACTTGTGTCACATTTCGACATGCTCTTTAATTTGTAAAATATTTTGTGTATACCAGTTATGCGCTGTGCAATGGTACCGGCGGCTGAGCCCCACATGACCTTAGGTCAAATGGTGACCTTGAGAGGTCAAGTCGTTGTGGGAAACGTAAGACCAAGTATGTACGTGTATTTTAGCGTTGGATTCATCTCCGTAGCTCTTCCGGGTAGGCCACATTGTGTTGTGCAATATTTAAACTCGTGACCTTGCTTGACCTCTGGAGGTCAAACCGCTGGGAGTGACACCGAATGCTGCTAGGTGTGGACTACTGGGGCTCTGTTGGATCTTCTTTGAAAATTTCAGCTCAATCGGAGGTGACCCGAACCTGGGCTGAACCTGGGCTGAACCTGGGCTGAACCTGGGCTGAAACTGGGCTGAACCTGGGCTGAACCTGGGCTGAACCTGGGCTGTCATGATGGATATCTCTCAAAGACGCCACTCGGGGGCCTGCAGTCCTACCGACTTAACCCTATTCCCTGCGGGGGGAGGGGGGGGTCAGATTCTGCACCCCCCGGTGGGTTTTCACTTGCCGCTTCTAAACCGTTAGGCCTAGCTTCTTGAAACTTTGTGACTTTTCCTAACTTCGAATGGCGCGTGTCGTGTCAAAATTGTCAAAAATCGGACCAGCAGAGGCAGTGCCAGGCTCCTGTTTTGGGGAGGGTGCTACGAATACGGTTGTGCGGCGCATACTTCCTTCGTAGTTTGCGGTGCAATACATGCGTCAGAAACATTGTCAATGCAATATGCATCATACATACTGGGATTATACATGTTTGTTGGAGAAGCGCACTCAGGTACAACAAAATGGGAGGCGGTACCATGCCTCAAATTAGGTCCAACTTCAAATTAGTAAGATGATAAAAGCGTTACTCGCATGGTGTCCCCCACGTTGTTTTCCTGGATCCGCCTATGCGCAATATATATATAATTTAACTAATTACAGCAAGTAATGCCCACATGTGACCTTCATGTCGTTCCAAGCAATCACGAACAGCACACATTTTTTCTCAGAAAATGTCCCCCCCATTTGATATCCCCTGAATACGCCTATGATTTTTCTTTTGGTATTTATATTTTGGTATATTGAAAAACAGTACATTTGAAGCTCAAAAACGTTTGGGGCATGCAAATCGGCCAAACCACATGGCCGCAATGGCCTTTCAAAACACACACCAAATTTGCGTTTTTGCCTCCTGCCCCCCCCCCCCCCCATTTGTTAACACATAATACATTTTGGGCCTCCAAAAGAAAGATCTTGTCATGAATCGAATAGCGTTTTCTCCATCGAAATCGACCGAGCGGTTCTCGAGATATCTGGGGGAGGGCAGAATCTGCCCCCCCCCCCCCCCTCGCAGGTTAACGTAATTTTGGCCGCCCGCAGGGACCTCCCGGACCGGCATATAGAACCTTTTTCAGATCGACCGAGGGCCCTCTCAGATAGGCACAAGGCCCTCTCAAATCTAGCAAGGGCCCTCTCAGACCAAGCGATCTAGTCCAAGTGACGGGCCCACGGTCTCAAAAAGCCTAACGTCCCGGACTCCCGGACCCCTAACTTCGGTTACCCTCCAGGGGAGCACCATGGACCCCTAGGCTCCCCTTGGCTACGCCCTTACTTTTGCCTACTTACTTACCAAACTCTTACATTGTTCCTCGCTGCATTCGTGACCAATGGTCGCAAAACGGCTACTGGATGACCGCACACAATATTAGATGAACTTTGTAGGTAATATGGGTTGTATGAGCGCGTGAGTGAGTGAGAGCGAGGGACTGGTTCTTCCCCTTGGCCTGCCTCGGGTTTTGAACTGCACTGTTCTTCAAGATATGTCTCCTGCAGGCGAAATGACGTTCACTGTTTGGTCTTTAGCTTTGTTAACCCGGCACTGACTGGGGTCTCAGCAGAACGCCATTGACTGTGGGGGGGGGGGGGGGCGTTAAACGCCCCCTGGTTATCTTCCGAACCAATGATCGCAGCGAGACGCGCAAGGCGGCAATCGAAAGCTCTCAATGAGACGAATCTAAAGCATGCTAAACAAATTTCAAAGTGAGGTCAAATGTCAGGTCACGGTCAGGTCAAAGGTCAAAATCGGCGTATTTGAGTTTATGGGCCATACTTTCCATCCAAAGCCTTCGATTGCGACCAGTCTTATCCAAAGTGCTGCCAAAGGTATGATACATATTCCGCATGAGCTTAAGTGAGATTGTTGGCCAAGGTCAAGGTCAAGGTCAGGTCACAAAAGGTCACTATGCTCAAAATATCGACGAAAGTCATGCAACACATGTTTTATGAGTTATTTTTCACGTGTAATTCGATAGTGATAGTCATTTTACCACCTGACTTCATTTACGTGAAGTAAATGTCAATTTCAGGTCAAAATTCAGGTCACCGAAGGTCAACATTTTAAATTGTTAATTCTAAATAAAAAAGGCATGTTACTAGACCAGTTTTGTCTCAGAAATACAGTGGTGGCATTTATTTGTCTGTATCTAGTCAATAAAAGCAAAAACACGCAATTTATAAATATGACGTCCTGAGTTACCCATACTTTAGATGTCATAAGGTAGTCAAAAATAGAGATATCAGTTTGAAATTGGGTATGATAGTTGCCTAGGTATAGTTATCCGACATATCTTCCGGTTTTTTGAATATTTTAGATTTTTTTTATTTTGTGACAATGTCCCCCCAAAAAGTGTTTTGATTTTGTTTTGGGTCAAAAACTAATATTTTCACAAATCCGAGATAGCCAGTTTGTAGCCGTTGCAATTTTCTATCTTTTGGTGTTTTTTGGTTGCATGTTGCTTCAAATGTGGCATTTGTAAAGCCTGGCAAAGTTTAGCTGATTTTGGTGTAAAACTTGTGTGTAGTGACGTCACTAAATTCGCTATAACTATAACACAAATCGACGAAATTTCTTTATGTTTGCACACAAGACGTAAAAATGACTGATAAGAAGGTACCCGAAGTTTCACGTTGATAGCGCTATTAGGTTTTCAGCTATTGCGAAAATTCATCTGGGGGGCGTTAAACGCCCCCTCCCCCAGTCAATGGCGAGTTAACATGAGCTGCGGTTTTTCATTGTCAGCCGGTAGCGCCGCGGGAAAGCCAGGTTGCAGTGATGTGCGCTGCGCACCTGCCCAGGCAGGCATACTGGACCCCTGTTCTGCACATGGGCCGGCGGACCCCTGTCCTCCACATGGGCCGGCGGACCCCTGTCCTCCACATGGGCCGGCCCAGGTACGCAGATCCGGCCGCCGCACTGTCTGACATCATGCCACGTTTCGCTGCCGGCCTGGCATTCTCGCTCGGGAGGGGTCCGCAGTCGCACAGGGGGACAGGGGGTCAGATGGGGAATAAAGGAAGTCCGCTGCTCAGTCCCGGGCAGAGCTCTGCTCACCGCCAAACGGGACGGTCGCTTCGCCAGGCCCCGCCGGCACCGACGACCACTCCTGCTGCCGCTGCCCTCACCAGTCTCTGCCGCCGCCGTCTCAGACGCCAGACGGGCCGAGTTTCGCCGGGTCGGTCGTCAGTCAGCCGGTTGTGCCTCCCTGCGTGCGTCTGTCGCCGTGGTCGCGATGTGGGCCGCCGCCCTGCTGGTATGCGCCGCCGTCGCCGCCGTCTCGTGTCAGACAGCGCCGCCGTCCAACTGTCAACGCTGGTGTAAACGGCCGGAGATCTACTGCTGCCCGTCCGTACACCCGGGCGAGTGTCCCGCCGTGGTGTGTGGCTGCGGGCCCCGCGGCACCGCGAACAAGAACGGACCCTGGAAGTGCACACATGATGGAGACTGCTCGCCCCAGGACAAGTGCTGCATGGACGGCTGTCTGCTTGAAAAGGTCTGCAAGACGGCCATCAGCAAGTAGGTGAAGCTGAAAGGACTAAAGCTCCGGAGGGACCCTGTCTGGACTGGTACTGAAGTGGAGATCCGGTGTACGGGATAACACGAGCACGCAGGGTGGCACTGGTTGCTGGCGAGCTATGACTGTCTCGTTTTCACAGCTTTATGTTGGCTTATCAACACTGTTTTTGTGGCAACCTATTGCTTTGTTATGTCATCTTTGCTTTGATGCTTGAGCTTAACATAGCGTTTTGTGTTTATAGGGGAAAGGAATAGTAACGCTGTGCTACATTAGTGTAACCTATTCAGTTCACAAGGTTGTTCATGTCCATGACAAGTGTAACGGAAACTAGACCCAGCAATCAATTAGTCTGCTCGCCCACTGTCCAAGTCACCGTGCTAAGCAGCCGTGTAGAGACGACCGCCACCGTCTGCCGTCTGCCGTCTGCCGTCTGCCGTCTGCCGTCTGCCGTCTGCCGTCTGCCGTCTGCCGTCTGCCGTCTGCCGTCTGCCGTCTGCCGTCTGCCGCCGAGTAGCCGACCATGGCCCATGGGCCGGTTGTTGCGGCAGGTCCGCGCCGATCATTCACCGTGGATGGTCTCCTCCGGTGCGCCTACTCTGTCCAAACGGGACGAAGACCGCTGCCGGCGAACCACGCTACCGCGTCGACGACAGCATCTGCTCAATGTCGGACAAGTGCTGCCCCGACGTGTGCATCGACGACAAGAAGGTACTGAAGATCTGTAAGACGGCCATCACAATTGGCAACTGGTCGCCGATGGGCAGACTTCAGGAGTCTGAGTAGAAGTGACTGGTGATGTAGGCGGGAAATGTCCGCTGTACCGGCTGGTGACCGGGGGATCGGCTTTCTCGTTCCGGGCATCGTGCACTGCTTGACTTGGTTGAAGGCTCCGATGCAATGTTTGTGTAAGTTGATGTTTCAATACGGTTGGGCGTTGGCAGAAGGTTTTTAATGTGGCACCTGCATCACAATTCTTGTGGCTAAAAAAAAATGTTTTACCTCGATGCTGACGTTTGCTTCATTGCCATTCGGTTATAGTTGACACGCGTTGTTTTGTGTGAAAATCGTTTTGAACTTGCAATGGCTAAAGTCTAAACTTGTGGGGGTGTGCGTTTTGTGGGTGTACTTGTATTGCCATGACTGACAAAATCGGTGTTTGCGGTTGCATAATAAACAGACAAGTAGTCTATGTTATGGCTTTTCAGAGTTGGACAAAGTTGAGACGGAAGTGAGATAGTTCAAAAAGGGAAACATGATTGCTCTCTCTTCGAAAAATGCACTTTTATTCTCTGCTGCGGTCAGTAATTAGGGATTTTTTTTGGCTATTTAGCACCACACCAGTCCCTTCAAGTAGCATCTTTGCCGTCCGCTGCAGCGTTTCCACTATATCATGTATATGCCGGTGTAATATAGCCTTTCGAAGAAGACCACATACGCTTATCGACCACTAACTAGCAGCCTATAAGCGAAGGATTTCTTTTTTTCTTTCTTGAAAAGTTGTGCATTGGGGATTTCAAGGGCGGGGAATTCATGGGTGGTGACCAAAAAATGCCCCCCCCCCCCAAATATTTTCCAAAATACGGCCTTCCGTATTTTCCCAAGTTCACTGTGCAGGCCTAATTTCGACGACCAATAACTCCGAGACAAAAACAAAAATGAGCTTGAAAACTTTGTTGTTTGGATCAGGAATAGTCGAAGAACAATTTGGCAATCACGGACTTTCTGTTTTTTGTTTGTTTTGTAACGTGACCTCGTGACCTACTTTTTGCGCCATGACCTTGACCTGTTGGAAACTGAAATTAGCATTTCCGTCCGATGACGATATGAGCTTCATTGATGTACTTTCGTATACAAAAATAAAAAAAGTGGGGTTTGACCTGTAAAACCTACTTTTGGGGACTTCCACAGTAAGACAACCATTTTTTCTTCAAATTTGCCGTCCGACCATATTTTTTTTTAAAGTTGTGCACTGGGGGTTTCAAGGGCGGGGAATTAATTGTTGGTGACAAAAAAAACAAAAAAAAACAAACAAGATAAGGCCTTCCGAAAATTTCCCAAGTTCATTGTGCAGGCCTAATTTTGACGACCAATAACTCCGAGACTAAAGAAGTGATTTTGTTATTGTTTGGATCGGGATTAGTCAAAGAGCAATTTGGCAATCTCGAATTTCTATCTTAATTTTGTCACGTGACCTCGTGACCTACATTTTGCGCTATGTCCTTGACCTGTTGGAAACTTAAATTATCCTTTTTCGTCTGATGACGATTTGAGTTCCATTGATGTCCTTTCGTATTCAAAATATAAAAAGTGGGGTTCGACCTGTACAAACTACTTTTGAGCCTTGCAATGCACACAATACGCTGTTTGGGTACGTTGCGTTGTATTGGTCTGGCAGGTCATATGGCGACCTGATGTCGGTGTAACAGGCACCAACTGAGAGGTTTCGTCGTCAGGAGTCACTCTGGATTTTGTTTCGAAAGCGCATGTCAAGTAGATGCGAAATTATCGACGGACAGGTGCCCAAACAGCGTACTATGTCAGCATTGCATGACTAAAAAATGATTTTTACAGGTCGAACCCCACTTTTTTTCTTCTTTTTTTTTTGTATACGAAAGAACATCAATGAAGCCCAAATCTTCATCAGACGGAAATTGTAATTTCAGTTTCCAACAGGTCAAGGTCACGGCGCAAAAATAGGTCACGAAATTACGTGACAAAAAAATCGAAACTCCATGATTGCCAAATTGTTCTTCGACTAATCCTGATCCAAACCATTTTTTAAAACCCAAATCGCATTTTTAGTCTCGGAGTTATTGGTCGTCAAAATTAGGCCTGCACAGTGAACTTGGGAAAATACGGAAGGCCGTATCTAGGAAAACGTTTTTTTGTGTGTTGTGTTGTGTTGTCTTTCTGTGTTGTTTTGGTTGTCTCCCCATGTAAAAATGCAAACAAAGATCGTATTTTCGAAGAAAGATTTATCTTGTCGCCCTGCCGACATGCTCAGGGGCCCCTCCAGTATGGCTAGAAACTCATCCGGCATGTTCAAGGGCCCTTATTCCGACCGGCCCAGTGACCCTTTCGGTCTAGCCAGGGGCCCCTCTGACTTGCCCAGGAGCCCCTCCGATCTGCCCAGCGACTCTTCTGGTCGGACTGCGCTGGCTGCTTTGTCGCCCTGCCGACATGCGCAAGGGGCCCTCCGACCTGCCCTGGGGGCCCCTCCGTGCTGAAAAGGGACCAATTCGGCATGTTCAGGGTCCTTTCTTAGCCACACAGGGGCCCTTTCGGTCTGGTCAGGGCCCCTCCGATCTGCACAGGGGCCCTTTGAACTTGCCAGGGGCCCTCTGGTCTGTGCAGGGTCCCTCCAGCCTCTAAGGGGCCCTTCCGACCAGGCAAGGGACTGCGTTGGCTGCTTTGTCGCCTTGCCGACATGGCCAGAGGGCCCTCCGACCTGCCCTGGGGGCCCTCCAAGCTGACTAGGAGCCCATTCGGCATGTTCGGGGGCACTTCTCACCCACCCAGGGGCCCTTTCGGTCTGGTCAGGGGCCCCTCTGACCTGCACAGGGGTCCTTTGCACTTCCCAGGGGCCCTCTGGTCTGTCCCGTGGTCATCCAGCCTGTTCCGGGGCCCTTACGACCTGGCAAGGGACTGTGCTGGCTAGGGGCCCATCCGACGTGTTCAGGTGGCCCTCTAACCCGCTGCTCAGGGGCCCCTTCGGTCTGGTCAGGGCCCCTCTGACATACACAGTGTGAACGTCCAAGGGTCCCTCTGGTCTTTCAGAGAAGGCCCTGGTGGTCCTAAAGTGCCTCTGAAGTACTCTAGACCACGCATCGCGTGGTCTTCCGACTCTGAAAGAGCCCGATACCGCGCTTCGCGCGGTCTCGTCAGCCCTTTTCGGCGCGCGCAGCGCGTCGAAAAGGGTTCCCCTGGCCTCCAGGGGGGGGGGGGGGGGGCGACGGCGGCCGCCCCCGCCGTCGCCCCTTGGCTACGTGCCTGCTCGTAGTGTCATGACCCAGTACACATGCCGACGTCGGGCCGACGTCGGGCCGACGTCGGGCCGACGTCGGCTGGACGTCGGCCCGATGTCGGATATGTCCGCATATGCCGAGGTCCACCCGAGGTCCAGCCGGCATCTCGGCATGGAAAGCAGCTCGGCATGCCGACGTCGGGCCGACGTCGGCCCGCTGTTGACCCGACGTGTAGCCGATGTTACCCCGACATCGGGCCGACGTCGGCCCGAGATGCTTTGCCGAGCTCGACCCGCTGTTGACCCGACGTGCTCCCGACGTATAGCCGATGTTACCCCGACATCGAGCCGACATTGACCCGACTCGGCCCGACGTTTCCCCGACGTCTGCCGACACTGACCCGACCTATGCGAAGGTCGGGTCCCAAGAGCTCTGCCAGTAATTACAGGACGCTTTCCAAACTTCAGCAGGCATTCAAACACTAACACATTTATCCGAATTCTTCTGTATTTACATCAAACCATCCCGAGGTCACACAGTATAAACACGGTATAAGTGGCCTCCTCTCGGCTGCCGAAAACAGCTGGCCACGTTGTACAGCCATTGTCGCACCAGCGTTTCCACATTTGGCAAACCCGTGCTTCAGGGTGACGGCATCTGAAAGAAGGAAAGGAGAGGGTGTCAAACAAGACACATACTGAAACTGGCAGATAAGCAGACATACAGAGCAATTTAATGTAAATGAATGGCAGGGCATGACGTTGTGCAGCCATTGTCGCACCTGCGTTCCAGTTTTCAGGGGCGGAGATCCTGCCGCTCAATATGGGGGGGGGGGCAAACATTTTCGGCCTTCAGCAGGCACGTAGCCAGGATTTTCCTCAATGTTATTGACTGGGGGGGGGGGGATCTCATTTTATTTAGTGTAAATTTAGTTTGCTCTGGGAGGGGAGGGGTGGCATGGCCACCGTGCCCCCCCCCCCTTTGGTTACGTAGTACGTACCTGACCTTCAGATAACCAAATTTCGTTGTAAAGACTCATAATTTAAAACAAACATAGTTTGAAGCTGATTGGCTGATGGTATACCTCTGCCCGGGCTAAAACCAGTACAACATTCTTTCGCCAGTACCGCATTCCTTCGCCAAAAACTCAAATATATTCGGCTGGAGTCTTTTCAGTCAAGAAAACTTGCAGATAGGGGTTTCCCAACACGTGCTACAAAACTGCTATCTCAGTTTAAAACTAGCGTTGAAGGTGAACTATTTCCTTTAATCAGCTCCATCCCAGCCACTGATATCGCCCCCGACGCCGCGTCCTACCAGCGCCCCCCCCCCCCCGGCTCCCGTCGCCCTTGGTCGGAGCACTCGGCCGGGTTTACAGCCCAGGACCGGCCAATCAGTGCAGCGGCGCACCCGCAGACTGCATACAGTTCGTGTTTATGTACGGTGTGTACCCGGCGTCCTGCACGGTCTGAGGAGGCCTGCAGTAACGCAGCCCGCCCGGCCGTAGCAGCCGGTACTTCCCTGAGTCAGTCTCAGTCCCACTCTGCACTGGGCGCTGCGTGCTGCGTTGCGGGGCCGTGCGCACTCCAGTGCCCGTCTGACCGGTGTGCAGGGGTGGGGCGCGCTGTGTAGTGAGCAGCCGGTGCCCAGTGCAGGTGGACCGCTGCCCGGAGTAGTGTAGTGTAGTGTCTCACGCCGTAGTCCGGCGCGTGGGGCGGGGCGGGACCGTCTCCGCCGCCACCACGCGGCAGCCACTCCTGCCTCGGCGGCTGGCCGGCTTTTGTGACCTTCCTGAACGTGAACAGTGCTGCGCGGCCGGCCGTCGGCGGCAGTGTAGCGGCGGACACCTGCGGTGTATCGTGGTGAAACTGCCGCGTGGCGGAGCCACCGTCTTTTGTTCTTGAACCCCATAGCTGGACGCTGCCCCAGTGATCGCACAGGCCGAGGGTTGGCGTCTCCATTCATGGACGTTGTGTCTGCTCGTGTTGTGGCTGGGGTCAGAGGCGTGACGCGTCTCGTGTAGTGTGCATTGAACAACAGAGCTGCGGGTGGGGCGCCATTGTTGGCCCAGCGCCAAGAGGCAGTCGCCCAAGGTCATGCACTCACAGGCGGCGGAGCTGGGCGGGCGGATTCGGTCGCGCGTGGCGGCAGGACTGGAGCGGCACGTGCCCAGGCTGGCGGCGGGGCTGGAGAGACAGGCGCCCCGGCTGGCGGCGGAGCTGGAGCGGCGTGTCCCGGCCCTGGGACGCCGGATGTCACCGTTACACCATGGCCCGCTGCACAGGGAGGACCATTCCGCTACCGGGGACAGCGCTCAGGTATGACCCACGCCGGGGGGACTGAGTTCAGGAGCCGCTGCCAACAGGTGGTGTGCATGTCCGATCTGATGCAATACAATCGGGGCAGGGTCAGTGACGGACATGACCAGCGCAGGTGACAGGTCAGACTGGTCAGGAAACAGGCTTATAAGTGAATAACAAGCAGGAAACAGGCTTATAAGTGAATAACAAGCATGCTATTTGACTCGCAAAGACGCATCTGCATAGTGACTCTACTATCTATCACTTTATCACTTGTCAGTCATACAGTGTTCCCCTTCCATTGTTTTATAATGCGCCAAGCTCACATACGTCTCTTTGTAAAAAGTCAGACGGTCGTATCAAACAAAGCGCGTTAACCGGGTAAACGTCTTTGTGCGAACTGCGGGCGCGGGTAACCGATGCTACTTCCGATGGCGTCAACTGATATGACGTGTTGTCGATACAGGGCAGCTTCTGAACGTGGCGACTGTGCTGCTGCTGTTTTCAGGCGGAGGAGGGTGCTGCAGCCGCTCCGGAGCCCACCCTTGTGCTGCACGTACGTCTGCTACACGGCCGCCACCTGGTGGCCATGGACAGCTGCGGTACGTGCTGCCAGGGTGATACTCGACATTACGGCTTGTGCGATACTACAAAAACCGCTGCAACATACAACCGCTTTACCAGTGGCACCATATGCTCTGTGAGCGTAAAATGCGACTGTCCACTGGCCGCCCGGCGACTCGACAAGTGCCGATGATCAGAATCAGAATACATACCACCAGGGGCGGATCCAGAAAATTTTCAAGGGGTGGGTCATCAGTTGCAGTGGTGCCCCTACCTATAATACCCAAATATGAAAACTCAACGGATTTGGTCCACTATATTTTGAGGGTGCCCCTATTTCAACATTTTTTTAATTGACAACGTTGGCTATAGGTATTTGCAATATCAGTCGTACCCTTTCTATCATTTAAAGTGCCGCGTATGGTGTTAAATATATCATTTGTACAGTCAAGGGCGGCCCCAGACGGCTGATGAAGAATTGACCAAGAGAGAAGTCGAGGTTCGTGACCAGGGGGAAGGGGTAGCTGGTTTTTTACGATCAGTAAATCTTATGCATGCGATAAACTATTATTGCGCCGCTAAGCGGCGCAAAATTTGAGATTTTGAGCGGGTTGGAGAACTAATTTTTGCTATTGGAGCCAGGATGCAGGGTCAAAACGAGGAAATATGTCTGGAGCAAAAGGTGGGGTCAAAAGACATGTTATTCCTCCCCCATTTAAGGCCAAAAGTGGGGCCATGGCCCCCATATCCCCCCCCCCCTGCGGCCGCCAGTGTGTACAGTCTATATTAGACCCTTTTGTACTGGAAAAGAACACTGATTGATCTGCGACGCGTAGCGGCGCGGATTTTTTTATCTCTTGATAACTAGGCCCTAACAAAATCGAAAGGTTTTATAATCTATATGTATCAGCCCAAGGGGGCCCTCAGGTCCCCGAGAGTCCGATACGTTGTTGCCTCTGGTATAAAGGCACGTTGGTGCCCCTTCATATATAACCCAACGGTCGGGAGGCACGAAGGGACATTTTTGTGGCATAATTTAGCAATTTTAATTTAGCATCATTTCACTTTTTTTTCTTCTCCCAGCGACCAATGCTTGTGATTTCATGGCGGCACCAGACCATTGTTTTCCCTCCTGGATTCAAGGAGGCACGGTTCCCCGGTGTCTCCCCTCGCCTCACAGTGCCGCCTACCGGCACGGTGGTGCCCTTGATTCACCGGCACGGTGGTGCCGCCCTTGGTACAACGGCGCGGTGGTGCCCCTGGTACACCGGCGCGGTGGTGCCCTTGGTTCACCGGTGCGGTGGTCCCCTGGTACACCGGCGCGGTGGTCCCCTGGTACACCAGCGCGGTGGTGCCCTTGATTCAAAGAACACTGAATGATTTTCTCCGCGTAGCGGCGCGGATTTTTTTGCTTTATTTTGGTGGTGCCCCTGGTGCCCCGGCGCAGTGGTGCCAGACCGGCGGTGGTTCCCCGAAGGCGCGGTGGTGCTCCAACGGCCCAAAGAGGGGGCCATGACCCCCGTGACCCCCCCTCCCCCTGAATCTGTCACTGCCTACCACAGTCGACGTGGTAGGTGACAAGAACAGCCAGACTGGTCATCTTGCAACGTCGATTTTGGGGGTGGCTTTAGATCCCCGTATTTCCTTTCGAAAACACACGGAACATATCAGAGTCAAATGCTTAAAGCGTCTGAACCTATTTCGATGCCTCACAAGCTCTCTCATCGGAGCTGACAGAGTGACGCTTTTACGCCTATACAGAACGCTCGTGTTGCCAATTATCGAATATGGTTCGGTAGTTTATGCAGGTGCCAGCGCTCCAACTTTAGGCGAACTGGATGTACAGCAAATGCTTTTCTTAGAGTAGCTTTAGGTGCTATGCGAACTTATCATCGTTCACAAGGATCTCTGAATATTTCACCGCGCAATCATTATAACCATTGTGCGTCCCAAGCGCTGTTCGGACGCACGCTAGCGGCCGCTAGTAGCGCTAGTATCGCTTTCGTTCTCCATGGCAACCAGGCATCAGCCAATGAAAAGACAGAAAGGGAATACGTCACGATAGGAACCGTGGAGCCTGCCGAGAGGCTATCTCTGCTAGTGGAAAATCGGAGAAGCGGCGAAAGCGCTAGCGGATGTGTTTCAATAGTGGCGCATGAGACAAATCAAACTGAAATTAAAACAAACACAGATGTGATATGCCCCTGAAGGAGAGTCTGGAAGTGCTTCTGTGAGTTATGTCTGTGTCCTGCTGCATCTGTTTCCGTGTCGTAATTGTGACGTCAGCTAGCGAAAAGCGCTAGTAGCGTGTGCCGAGCAGCGCTCCAGCGAGAAGCGAACGGGGCTCACCATTGCCTCTCGGATTACCACCTTTTCCGATGACTGATGAGCTCCAATTTTACTTACCTCCAATCGCTCCAATGCCCACCTTCGATATCCCCCGGGGAACCTTCCTTCTGTACAGCTGTCCTTCCTTTATATAGAGCCGAACTCGAATATCACTGCGGAAGAGGCCCAACAGCGGTTTCACCAGCTGCGAGCGGAGACGCCGAACTCCCATTTCATCTTCACGGGTGGCTCAAAGGTCGGGGAGCCGACAGGGGATGCCTTGTATGATATCCAACGCCGGATACAGCGTCAGCATCGTCTGCCAGACACGCAACTTCGGTGTTCGTAGCCGAGCTCCATGCTATTCATCTGGAGCTGGAACACGAGCACTATAGTGTCGTATATAGTGTCGACACTATAGTGCTCGTGTCGTATATAGTGCCGACACTATAGTGTTCGTGTCGTATATAGTGTCGACACTATAGTGCTCGTGTCGTATATAGTGCCGACACTATAGTGTTCGTGTCGTATATAGTGCCGACACTATAGTGTTCGTGTCGTATATAGTGTCGACACTATAGTGTTCGTGTCGTATATAGTGTCGACACTATAGTGCTCGTGTCGTATATGGTGCCGACACTATAGTGCTCGTGTCGTATATAGTGCCGACACTATAGTGCTCGTGTCGTATATAGTGTCGACACTATAGTGCTCGTGTCGTATATAGTGTCGACACTATAGTGCTCGTGTCGTATATAGTGTCGACACTATAGTGTTCGTGTCGTATATAGTGTCGACACTATAGTGCTCGTGTCGTATATAGTGTCGACACTATAGTGCTCGTGTCGTATATAGTGTCGACAATATAGTGCTCGTGTCGTATATAGTGCCGACACTATAGTGCTCGTGTCGCATATAGTGTCGACACTATAGTGCTCGTGTCGTATATAGTGTCGACACTATAGTGCTCGTGTCGTATATAGTGCCGACACTATAGTGTTCGTGTCGTATATAGTGTCGACAATATAGTGCTCGTGTCGTATATAGTGTCGACACTATAGTGCTCGTGTCGTATATAGTGTCGACACTATAGTGCTCGTGTCGTATATAGTGCCGACACTATAGTGCTCGTGTCGTATATAGTATCGACACTATAGTGCTCATGTCGTATATAGTGTCGACACTATAGTGCTCGTGTCGTATATAGTGTCGACACTATAGTGCTCGTGTCGTATATAGTGTCGACACTATAGTGCTCGTGTCGTATATAGTGTCGACACTATAGTGCTCGTGTCGTATATAGTGTCGACACTATAGTGCTCGTGTCGTATATAGAGTCGACACTATAGTGCTCGTCGAGTATATAGTGTCGACACTATAGTGCTCGTGTCGTATATAGTGTCGACACTATAGTGCTCGTGTCGTATATAGTGTCGACACTATAGTGCTCGTGTCGTATATAGTGTCGACACTATAGTGTTCGTGTCGTATAGTGTCGACACTATAGTGCTCATGTCGTATATAGTGTCGACACTATAGTGCTCGTGTCGTATATAGTGCCGTATACGACATCTACATTGGCAGAAAAAGCTGGTCATGTATGTACTATGTATGCCCATATACAATGGCTTATATATGTAGATTTGCTGTGATAATATTCAAAAACAAAAGTGCAAAATGCAAATATACTTGGTGAGTCGGAGGCAACGATAAGACAATAGTAACTACCCATCGTTTCCTGCACTATTATCCTACTTTAAAAGTAAACAGCTAGAGCTTCGTATCGTGGACCGAGTAGATGCAATTAACTGTTGAGTATTGATGTCAATGGTATAGAGCGCCATTTATCATTGACAGAAAATAAACACTTCTTGAAGCCTGCAACTCGATCTGATGGAGATGTTTATATGTTATTTGTTGCATGGTACTGAGTAATAATTATGTAGGTGGCCACTATATTTATGCGTATGTGGTTTTTGAAGCTCGATCACTTGGTATCTTCAGACAGATCACAGCTATAAAACGTGAAAATTATTGATTGTGACATGTTGGCATCAAACGTTGTCTTGCGTTTTAGAAGTACAAACACGGGCTTAACATGTCTACAAGTATCGTGTCAACACTTCACACTGACGGCAGAAGGTGCCCACTGCCGATTGCCCTAATTACAGACTGGTAATTTATTCAACTTTTTTTTGGAACGATTCAATCATGATTCATTTTGGAATCTGAATGATTCAATCGCCGTTCGATTTACGGATACAATTTTGAGAATTGATTATTTCCGATTTACAGAATCAAAATAAATATTTAAATCGATTCACGTTTAATTCAACATTTAAATAGGTGGTGAATTTATGCCAAATCAGTAAAAATGGAAACGTACATATATATGATTATTCAAACATTGTTACAGCATTACTATTTCAGTATACATGAATGTAGCCACTGGAACTGCATGTACTTGCACAATTTACCAGTGTACTTGAATCGTTAAGAATCATTAAATATTTTGATTCAATCAGCCTTGATTTGATGCGGGTTTTGATTCAATCACGATTCATGTATCGAAAGATCTGGTGGTGAATCAATTATTTTGTATTCAAGGAATTTTGATTGAACGATTCCAATCGATTCAATCCGTGTCGAATCAATAACCAGTCTGGTCCTAAAGGCGTTATAAATGCACTGATTGTCTTTCTGTCTTTCCAGGAACCAGCGATCCTTACGTGAAGTTCAAACTTGGTTCGAAAACCGTGTACAAATCCACCGTATCGTACACAACTTTGAATCCAGTATGGAATGAGACGTTCCAGGTTATCCTCCAGAAACAATTCAAGAATCTCAATTTAAAGGCGAGCTTACTGCGATCAAGTTATGTTGCATGCTATAAGCTATTCATAGTTATGTTCGTTAGCCCGTAGTATGTACCATGGTTCATTGAATAAGGGAACATTGCCCGTGGTTTGTTACCAACCTTACACGGTATTCAGCCATGGCAGGGAGCGTATTGGTCAACATCGAGGAGTGAAGACATGAATCGAAACGGAACGGCATTATCAATCTGTTGGCACGAAACGATTCATCAAATTGTACGAAAACTTGGTTCTAACTCCTGTTAAAGAAGTAAAGAACAATCGATTATCAATTTTTATTTCATAATTCATTCATTCATTCATTCATTCGTTCGTTCATTCATTCGTTCACTCGTTCGTTCATTCATTCATTCGTTCACTCGTTCGTTCGTCCGTTCGTTTGTTCGTTCATTTATTCATTCATATCCATCCGAATCCGATATTCATGTTATTTCATAGAAATATTGCGAAAGTAGGCTTTTAAAATTTTAGGTACATAGCAGAATGGCATTTAACTACCGTACTTATTTCATTATTTGTCTGTCGTTAAGCTGCGCATTCTGCACTGTTGTCACCATTAGTTTACGATGTGCTTTTGAAATAATGTATTTTTTTCTATCAACAGGTGTATGATCACGACTGGGGCCTGAACGACGACTTCCTGGGACAAGCCAAGATCGATTTGTCATCTCTGCCATTGGACCAGTGAGTTTTCACGGGCATACTTACTGCTTCGCCCTGCTTTAAAAACGCGTATTTTATTACAGCCTTGTCTCCATGCAGCAGAGCGCAGTGCCTGCCAGCTTCTCGGCTGGATATTTCAGCGTGCAACACTTCAGATGTTATCATTGCGCGGATAAGTTTCGTTGGTTTTGCTTGCCATTGCACGGTCGTTCAGATTGCATCATACAGATTGTAGGTACTATCATGAGCATGATAGTAGCACTACCACAAGCAGTATGCGATAGCGAGCCTGCATTACCGCTGCATTGTGCGGAATTTACTTCGCGTATCGCATACTTCGTCAGTGATACACCAACCACGTCGCCTAATTTTGAGGATGCCTTTGTAAAGATAACTGATTTTAACATGTAAATTCGATATAATAGATGGGAGTATGTGACACGCGACTTTTTCTCGCCAAACTACCCGTTTTACAGGACTGTCTCAGCCAAACGCACACAAGAATCGCGCGGTATGGATGTGTCGTCACTCGTCACCAACCGCTACCGTCTAACCGCTACCGTCTAACCGCTACCGTCTAACCGCTACCGTCTAACCGCTACCGTCTAACCGCTACCGTGTTCCGCTACCGTCTAACCGCTACCGTGTTCCGCTACCGTCTAACCGCTACCGTGTTCTGCTACCGTCTAACCGCTACCGTCTAACCGCTACCGTCTAACCGCTACCGTGTTCCGCTACCGTCTAACCGCTACCGTGTTCCGCTACCGTCTAACCGCTACCGTGTTCTGCTACCGTCTAACCGCTACCGTGTTCTGCTACCGTCTAACCGCTACCGTGTTCTGCTACCGTCTAACCGCTACCGTGTTCTGCTACCGTCTAACCGCTACCGTCTAACCGCTACCGTCTAACCGCTACCGTGTTCTGCTACCGTCTAACCGCTACCGTGTTCTGCTACCGTCTAACCGCTACCGTGTTCTGCTACCGTCTAACCGCTACCGTCTAACCGCTACCGTGTTCTGCTACCGTCTAACCGCTACCGTCTAACCGCTACCGTCTAACCGCTACCGTGTTCTGCTACCGTCTAACCGCTACCGTGTTCTGCTACCGTCTAACCGCTACCGTCTAACCGCTACCGTGTTCTGCTACCGTCTAACCGCTACCGTGTTCTGCTACCGTCTAACCGCTACCGTGTTCTGCTACCGTCTAACCGCTACCGTGTTCTGCTACCGTCTAACCGCTACCGTGTTCTGCTACCGTCTAACCGCTACCGTGTTCTGCTACCGTCTAACGTTTCACTTGACACGGCAGCGGGTGTTTTCAGGGAGCTGGAGCTGACGGTGGCTCTGTTTTCAGGGAGAAGGAGCTGACGGTGGCTCTGTTTTCAGGGAGCAGGAGCTGACGGTGGCTCTGTTTTCAGGGAGCAGGAGCTGACGGTGGCTCTGTTTTTAGGGAGCAGGAGCTGACGGTGGCTTTGTTTTCAGGGCGCAGGAGCTGACGGTGGCTCTGTTTTCAGGGAGCAGGAGCTGACGGTGGCTCTGTTTTCAGGGAGCAGGAGCTGACGGTGGCTCTGTTTTCAGGGAGCAGGAGCTGACGGTGGCTCTGTTTTTAGGGAGCAGGAGCTGACGGTGGCTTTGTTTTCAGGGCGCAGGAGCTGACGGTGGCTCTGTTTTCAGGGAGCAGGAGCTGACGGTGGCTCTGTTTTCAGGGAGCAGGAGCTGACGGAGGCTCTGTTTTCAGGGAGCAGGAGCTGACGGTGGCTGTTTTCAGGGAGCAGGAGCTGACGGTGGCTCTGTTTTCAGGGAGCAGGAGCTGACGGTGTCTCTGTTTTCAGAGAGCAGGAGCTGACGGTGGCTTTGTTTTCAGGGAGCAGGAGCTGACGGTGGCTCTGTTTTCAGAGACCAGGAGCTGACGGTGGCTCTGTTTTCAGAGACCCGGAGCTGACGGTGGCTCTGTTTTCAGAGACCAGGAGCTGACGGTGACTCTGTTTTCAGAGACCAGGAGCTGACGGTGGCTCTGTTTTCAGAGACCAGGAGCTGACGGTGGCTCTGTTTTCAGAGACCAGGAGCTGACGGTGGCTCTGTTTTCAGGGAGCAGGAGCTGACGGTGGCTCTGTTTTCAGGGAGCAGGAGCTGACGGTGGCTCTGTTTTCAGGGAGCAGGAGCTGACGGTGGCTCTGTTTTCAGGGAGCAGGAGCTGACGGTGGCTCTGTTTTCAGGGAGCAGGAGCTGACGGTGGCCCTGACGGACCCAGAGGAGGTCACGGTGGCGCTCACCGGTCCGGAACACGTCACCGTGAGGTCACCAGGGCGGGTTGACGTGACGTCACCGGAGTCGGGAGACATCGGAGGAGCTCTGGGATCCATCACTGTGGCGCTCCGGCTGGTGACGCTCACAGAGGACGAAATGGAACAGGTTCGAGCAGCGGATTGGCCACATGCCCGAAATGGGTTTGATATCCAGAGGCTTACTTTTGCCAGACTTATGCTCCGATTTGAGCCATTGTGAGAAAGCTAACAAGTGGCGTATATCAGCGAGGAATGTCATCATCTGGTTCTAAATGTCTTTTTACTGACCCCACCATCCGATTCCGCGAGTCCTGATCACCAACAGAGTTAAAGGACAAAAGTTTTACGTGCCCGTCCTAAACATACCGGGATCCGCTCCGCCCGGCCCACTGACGTCACCAACGCAACTGCTGCCACCGCGGTGGGTGGTGGGTCAGGGGGGGGGGGAGGGGGTGCGACCGGTGCACCGGTCGCAGTCCGTCAGTCAGGGGCCACCGCGAGCGCCACGGCTCGGCTCGCCACGGCTGTTCGAGCCCAGCGTGCCAGAGTTGTACTGTCCGGCGCTCTCCCTACTAGGCTACAGGGACGGACAGACCACTGTCCTACAAAGTTCCAGAGAACATGTGTGAGAGACAAACGCCTGAGAGAACATTACTGATGTCGATACAGTATGTGTTGTTGACATTCCACTCGGCTTCGACTGAGCCATTGTGTGGTTTTCTCAGATAGCGGCACACTCTCGGAGCCGAGACGAGGGCAAGCAGCGGCCTCAGCCCTGGAGTCACGTTGTGCACATTGTCCTGGTGGAGGGCAGAGACCTGCTGTCAATGGACGTCGGCCACACCAGCGACCCCTACGTGAAACTCAGGTCAGCCGTCGGCGAGTGGTTCACCAGCGACACCTCCAGAACAGCAGGTCCAGCTCAAGCGTCTGTGCTGCAAGCGATCTCTGTGTAAATTGAAACTAGGTAGTGGGTACAGTTAACAGTAGCTGCAGTATTGAACGCAAATATTAACTGCGCAATACTTGCCCTCAGCCGCCGCCCTGCAGGAGCAGGCATACAAATTCATGGATTTTCGCCCGATCGGTGTGCCAATTTGTCGGACGCTTTCTCTTCTTTATCATGTCATGGCTGAGAACGGTCCGACTTCCGAGTGGATGGAAAGATGGGCCAGCGAAACCATTGTGTTAACAGATCTAACGCAACGATTTAAGTAAGTTGTTATGTTCTTGGTTTTATTTCACTGTTATTTTCAACTTAAACTACTCCGAAGTAATTAAGTTAGTATTTCGAAGTGTACAGCGAACGACTATATCGATATTTCGTTTTCCCCTTTTCAGGCTTGGCAAGGAAAAGTACAAAAGCCGGACAGTGTGCCACACGCTGAGCCCGTACTGGGGCGAGGAGTGCAGCTTCCATCTCTTCACGGGCGGCTCACAGCGGCTGGAGATCGAGGTGTTCGACCGAGACCAGATGTCCGTGGACGACTTCATGGGACAGTGAGTGGAAACCCTGCTATTCTGCTCACAATAGCATAACGCAACACGTCTGTACGGTCAGCGAACTCGGTATTCAGTCAGGTCTAGATATGAATAATGTCGGTTTCATGTTTCAGTCTTGGAAGGCAGGCACTGAATCCTCTATTGAAACATTTGTTTTGCTACGCAACGTTAATAAACCCAGAGAAAGACGGTATTGTGTCACACTTGTATTGAGCTGTAGTGCTGTAGTGCTGTAGTGCTGTTTAGCTGTAGTGCTGTTTAGCTGTAGTGCTGTTTAGCTGTAGCTAAACAGCACTACAGCTAAACAGCACTACAGCTAAACAGCACTACAGCTAAACAGCACTACAGCACTACAGCACTACAGCTAAACAGCACTACAGCTAAACAGCACTACATCACTACAGCACTACAGCTAAACAGCACTACAGCTAAACAGCACTACAGCTAAACAGCACTACAGCTAAACAGCACTACAGCTAAACAGCACTACAGCACTACAGCACTACAGCTAAACAGCACTACAGCTAAACAGCACTACAGCTAAACAGCATTACAGCTAAACAGCACTACAGCTAAACAGCACTACAGCTAAACAGCACTACAGCTAAACAGCACTACAGCTAAAGTAGTGCTGTTTAGCTGTAGTGCTGTTTAGCTGTAGTGCTGTTTAGCTGTAGTGCTGTTTAGCTGTAATGCTGTTTAGCTGTAGTGCTGTTTAGCTGTAGTGCTGTTTAGCTGTAGTGCTGTAGTGCTGTAGTGCTGTTTAGCTGTAGTGCTGTTTAGCTGTAGTGCTGTTTAGCTGTAGTGCTGTTTAGCTGTAGTGCTGTTTAGCTGTAGTGCTGTAGTGATGTAGTGCTGTTTAGCTGTAGTGCTGTTTAGCTGTAGTGCTGTTTAGCTGTAGTGCTGTAGTGCTGTAGTGCTGTTTAGCTGTAGTGCTGTTTAGCTGTAGTGCTGTTTAGCTGTAGTGCTGTTTAGCTGTAGTGCTGTTTGGCTGTAGTGCTGTAGTGCTACACTACACCTGCTGTTGTGTTGTGTGACTGTCGTTGTACTGTTGAGTGACGCCTGCTGTTGTGTTGTGTGACTGTCGTTGTACTGTTGAGTGACACCTGCTGTTGTGTTGTGTGACACCTGCTGTTGTGCTGTGTGACGTCACACAGGGGCAGTCTGGACGTGTCCCGTCTGGAGCCGGAGCGGTCCCACGGCGTCTGGGTGCAGCTAGACAAGGGCGCCGTCCGACTGGTGGTCACCGTATCGGGCACCACTCACGTGGAGACCGCCTCCGACCTGCTCTGCCACCAGCACGACCCGCCGCACACAGACGCACAGATACAACAGTTGGTAAGCGCGGGAACGCCACCAGCACGACCCGCCCCACACAGACGCACAGATACAACAGCTAGTAAGCGCGGGAACGCCACCAGCACGACTCGCCGCACACAGACGCACATATACAACAGCTGGTAAGCGCGGGAACGCCACCGCCATCGACCCGCCGCACACAGACGCACATATACAACAGCTGGTAAGCGCGGGAACGCCACCGCCATCGACCCGCCGCACACAGACGCACAGATACAGCAGCTAGTAAGCGCGGGAACGCCACCGCCACCGACCCGCCGCACACAGACGCACAGATACAATAGCTAGTAAGCGCGGGAACGCCACCGCCACCGACCCGCCGCACACAGACGCACAGATACAATAGCTAGTAAGCGCGGGAACGCCACCGCCACCGACCCGCCGCACACAGACGCACAGATACAATAGCTAGTAAGCGCGGGAACGCCACGGCCACCGACCCGCCGCACACAGACGCACATATACAATAGCTAGTAAGCGCGGGAACGCCACCGCCACCGACCCGCCGCACACAGACGCACAGATACAATAGCTAGTAAGCGCGGGAACGCCACCAGGAGCGTGATGACGATGCGTAGGGTTGTCAAAATTTGGCGACAAATTTGGCGACAGATCCCTTTTCATCCTCCCGACTGCCGGTCCTCCATCCTCTGTCACGCCCACGTTACCCCGGGTCTGGTGGTCGCTGGCCACCGGGCATGTGGTGGCCTCGAGCTGCCCCCCGGGAGTGGTGGCCGTCTGCATGGCGTGGGCTCTCCTCGCAGCTTCGCGCTGCGGGGAAGGGCCTGTCCAGTGTCCATGGGCGGTTGCCCGGTCGGCGCCCATTTTGACCCACTTTACCCCTTCTCCTTCATCACATGGCTGCGCAATGGTCCAAGTAGACCGAAGCGGCCTTATCCTAACCAAACCAAACGACACGGTATTAGGAATCGCTATGAAAGGAACATGTTACAATTGTCTGAGATATCTTGTGTCTGTCGTGGACCAATGAATCAATGAATCAATGACGAGCCACACCATTGTTGACATCGTATCTGAATGCCGAGCGATGCGATAAAACGGCTGTACTTTACGAATGGCTAGAGTGAGTGACGTGTCGTACAGGTGATGAGTTTCTGTCCCTGCAGAGCTATACTAACTGCCGTGGTGTGCAAATGCTGAGTCTCTGTGCCGTTACAGGACTGGCCGAGGACGCTGGACCGTCTGTCTCCGGTGGGTCACCTCTCGGTCAAGGTGCTGCGGGCCCGCGGTCTGGTCGCAGCCGATCTGAACGGCCGCTCCGACCCGTTCTGCGTGCTGCAGCTGGTCAACCAGCGGCTGCAGACACAGACCGTCTACAAAACACTGGAGCCGTACTGGAACAAGGTGTTCAGCTTGTGAGTTTCAACGGCAGCGGCTTTCCCCTCGAAGTGCGCTACTTACGCGGTCTTACTGTCAACGTCAAATCCCCGGACATATTTTGTATTTGACTTGTTAGCAAAGCAGCCAGCTACATATATTTCCACAGTGGTGAATTCAGACATTTCACTTGTTTTTCGTCACACGGTGTGAAAGGGCTTGTTCCAGTACGGCTAATTGCAACTGGGACTTCATACTTCCATATTTAAAAAAAAAAAACACTTACAGCAGAACTTTGTATTCACCCGTAACGCTAACAATTGTCATATTTTGCTCTATTTGCAACGGGGACTTCATGCTTCCATATCTAAAAAACACTGTGAAACCCGCGTATATCAAATTTTAAGTCTCGTTGCTTACCTAAATAAACGTATATCACATTGTAACAACTGTGTTTTATTTCCGTTTTTCAGTGACGTCAGCGACATTCACAGTGTGCTGGAGGCGACTGTGTACGATCAGGACAAGGACCACGCCGTGGACTTCCTTGGAAAGCTCACCATTCCGATGTTACAGGTACTGCCAACGTCACTGCGCTCAAGTCAGAGATTCAAGCAAGGTATATACTACCAGTAAAACGCCTTTTTGGGCGATGACCGAGCGGGCGCGCTCTGGTAAAGCTAAAACAGATTTGAAATATGAAACGGTACGGAAGCACACGTGGTAGTAACACATAGTCCTTTTAGTTCAGTTAGTCCTCCATAAAAATTGCCAGGCCAACATGCATGCCATTGTTCATGATCTCTTTCTCGAATCCGCCAAAAGGGAGTACGTCTTGAGCGCTGCATGCTTCATCGTTACCGAGCGGGCGCGAAGCGCCCGTGAGGTTTCTCGTCAACTTACTAGACAAATTTACATTTGACCCGGTCCGACCCGGCCATACAGACGCTTTTCGGAAGCTAATAACTTTGAAACCACTGCTCTGATTGAGATCGGGTTTTCACCATTGGATAGGACCATCAAATTAATTTTGATTTTGTTATTGTGCGTTCTGATAGGGGTGGTACCACAGCGCGTGGCACCCGCAGACGTCGAAATGAATACAAATAATTATTTATCAAAAATGGCTTGATTTATCTAAGCATTCGTTTTTTATATGCTGAAGCATGCAGCGCTCAGGACGTACTCCCTTTTGGCGAATTCGAGAAAGGAGATCATGTACAATTCAATAAAACTTAATTTTTATGTTGGCATGCATGGAGGCCTCGCAATTTGTATGGGGGACTAAACGGACTAAAAGGTCTATGTGTTACTACTATTGGTGCCAGTTTCAGACAATATTTGTCCAATGTCCGACCGATGTCCAAGACCATGGTCAGCTGTCCGTCCGAAACTGTCCGAAAATCATTGTTTGGCCGAAATTTGTCCGAAAGCAGAAAAAAGTGTTTGATATGGAAATGAATTACCTGTGGCACACTTTTTATTTTAATAAAAAGGTAACTAAGTGATTTTCGCGACAAGCCATCCTTGGGAATTGGATGTCCGAAAATGTCCAAAGAAATATGCTTGTGTCCGTCCGAAAACCGAATCGGTCTTCGGACAAATTCGGAATTCCGAAAATGCTTGTACCGATTGGCACCACTAGTTACTACCACGTGTGATCCCGTACCGTTTCATATTTCAAACCTGTTTTAGCCTTATCAGTGCGCACCCGCTCGGTCATCGTCCCCAAAAAGGCGTTTTACTGGTATAAAGTAATAGATCAATAATGCCATTTTTGATCAAGAATGGTTTGTGTTCACTCGAGAAAGGAGATCACGAACAATTTAATACAACTTAATTTTCATGTTGGCATGCATGGAGGCCTGACAATTTTTATGGAGGACTAAAAGGACTGTGTTACTACCACGTGTGGTCCCGTACCGTTTCATATTTCAACCCTGTTTAAGCTTTACCAGAGCGCGCCCGCTCGGTTATCGCCCAAAAAGGCGTTTTACTGGTAAGTTAAAGGGACACTCCCACCTTAACTTTAGTTTTGAGTTGAGATAGCCATGTTGTTGGATTTGCATTGAAATTAAGTAGGATAGCAGTTAAAACAACCACACAGGTCTAATCGAAAAGAAATTCGAGCTTGGCCTTGACAATTGTAACGAATAAGCCGTACGTGTATTTGAATAGGGGCTTAAAGCCTATAACGTCACCTCTCTTTACCAAATGATGATGATAGTCGACTTGTTTTAAGGTGAACCTTGGAGATATTTGCTACTTTTCAATGGTTTGGTTGTTGGTTTGTTTTGTATCAAAGCGCCAGAATTGTCTCGAAATAAATGTGCCCATACTTTGGCAGCGTAAAGGATTTCTGTGTAGCTCTCTGGAGCTCAATATGACGTCATGAACCCAAATATTAAAACTTAACTTCTTTATGAAATTGAGCACTGTTTGCGAGAAACAAATGTCATAATCGTGTTCGGCAGCAATTACTTCATATTTTGCACCACAAGCGGCGTACATTTGACAACTTTTTGAGAAGGTGGGACAGTCCCTTTAACGAGAAACCCCACGGGCGCTTCGCGCCCGCTCGGTAAGGACGCTGTTAAAATGTACTGTTTTTCCGTTTGAGAGTCAACGGCATATGCTATTTTGTATCAACACAAATTGTTTGCACAAACATTCCCATGATTGAGTCGGTTTTTGTTACGCCCACGGCATGCGTATATAATGGTACTACGGATGAGAACAGAAAGTCGCTAGAACATTGCGTTAACTAATCACCGGCCACGGAGCCAATACTCGTTGTCCAACCACCTAGGTTCACCAGAGCTCCACCGCTCCTCATGAAGTGCATACGTGTGTGCGTAGCACGCACTGCACGTGTTATCTTACATGCCATGCATTAATCCCGGCTTACTGCAGAGTATGCCTGAGAAGTGCCACCGCGGATAAGCACTCACCCAATGTCCCATAAAACATTGGCTGTAATTTAGCTCAAAGGGTGTTATGTTATACTGAGATTGCTACTGTAACGGTGCAATTCGGGCTCTGCAACATTGCATCATTCCAAACATTGCCAACAAATAAATCAAATATTTCCATTTTCCCGTAAAAACGCTACTCTGGACCTGTTCGGGCCGCTGATTGCGATGGCGTTAGAATCTCTAGGACTGCATTTGCAACATTTAGAGCGTATTGCAACATTTTGCAACAATTTGCAACATTTCACAAATTTGCGTGCGGGGGTTTCTTGATCTTGCGGATCGATTTACGGTATCGGCGATCTGCTACTTCTTGTGGTTTTTGGAATACCCGCAAATGTATGTGAATTTCAAACGGTTGCAACGGTGCTTCTCCCGGCCTCGTGCATAATTTTTTTTTTGATGAGGCTGGCCATTCGTCAGTCAACATATAGGCCTCTCACTGCTCGGATATAAGGTATGTCAAGATGGTATTTGGAGTTAGGTTAGTGGTGGACATTAGGACAGGGTCTCCCACGACAGGGCCTACCGGAGTATATCCCGACAGATGATCCATCACGGCGTCCCTTCCCCGTATCGGTTCCCGTGATCCGCCCCCAACATCAGCCTGGTCCCCAACAAGTACACACCCTCTACTGTCTCCCCGATCTTAACAGGTTCCTCACATATAATGAATCGCTAAGCGTCAATTATCCCACTGGTCCTTAGCATAATCGATTACTCTGGCATACAATCATTGATCCTCACTTCCATTTACCCTCCTTTCAAACACTAATCCGAATGCACGGGTTGACGCCCCGCCCTCCCCCCCCCCCCCCCCCCTCTTCCGTCTACTGCCCCCTAGTGGTGATACTAATTACGGGTGAGAAACCTTGACCGGGTGGGGCTCCCCGCTTTCCCTTTAATCATCCCGATAATTGCCTCCTTCCCTGTCCCGCCCTGTGATGTAGTCTCGGCCGCCGCTCACCCTTCACGGTTCGCGGCTCCGCCTTCTTACACCAGAACATCTCGTCTTACTGCGCAGCTTAATCGCTTCTTCTCAACCCGCCTCCACAACCTATTAAAACTCCGCGGTCGCGCGACCAGGCTACTTGACTAAATCGCGGCCGCCTTCGCGCGCCGACTTATTGCAATCACCTGGCCGAGCTCGATGGACCTACCCAGTTGCCCCGGTGGCCCCCCTGGTCCTAACACTCCGCACGCCATGGTATCGTTTGAGATAGCGCTCCCCGGCTGACCGGCTCAGCCTGAGAGACTCCATGATGGACATTAACCTATAATTTCATCCGACAGTCGGGAGGACAAGTGTGGCATATTACGGCATAGACAGCATATGATCTGTTATCCGGCATACCTCGCAAGCCCTCCTCGATGGACTTAAATCTCCCTTTCTCGGGCGGCACGAATCCACGCCCACTCACCGCACATACTTCTCACCTTCCAAATCCTGATCTCAGCCTCGGGCGGCACGAATCCACGCCCATCACCACATCACTCTCGGCGGCACGATCTCGCCCCCACTTCCCCGCTCTCGGCCCGCACTGGCCACTACAGCATCGGGCATCTCACGGCGTTAACCTCCGGTTGAACTTCATGGCTCGGGAACAGTTCCATTATCAAAACAACTGACTTTGTATTTTATCCTGGGCGCCCGACATTAATATCACCGCATGCCTACCTCGTTAGACGATTACCCAAATCCGTCCGCGAAATAACCGTTGTCAACAGAGTCCAATACACAAGAGGTCATACCGACCTCATCATACCGACCTCGTCCCGGCTAGAATTACATCGTCATCATCGAAGCATATGTCATTCTTTGATTCTCCGATCTCTTTCGCATGTTCGACATCAGCGGGTTTCGACTTTGGAGATCACACGCCAGCCTGCATGTATATGCGTGGGTATGTGTGTATGCGAGTGTATGTTTGTACGTATGAACGGGTGGGCGTGGTACGCCTTCGTGCGTACATAAACGTACGTGTGCCTGCTACATATTTTTCCCGCCCCTCCACCGGCTCGCCGCGCAGCCCACCAGTCCATTAGACCCCGTCCCCGCCCCTCCTCAAATGTCACACTTCACCCCTGCCCTCCTCATGGAAAACCCCGTCGCCAGGTCATGACATTTTTGCTCGTCCTGCTGAGCCGCCCCCTGCTGCCAGATAAATCCCCACCGCCCCAGATCGCCCATCAAGGTATACGACCGTTAGGTATGGCGTTAGGTATACGACCGTTAGGTATGGCGGAGGGTGGCAGGCTGCGGATATTGGTATATGTTTGCAGGCGGGGAAGCGAGCAGCGGCCTTACTGTGACCGGTGAAACCCGGTTGTTGCGTAGATAGCCGACTCTCCGACTCCGGCCCGTGGCGTCTGTCTCAACACTCAGTCAATCGCCGGGCCGCTCCATCGGTCTCGACTCTCAATGGATGGATATCACTGCACTGTCTGATCTCAATGGGCTCTCTGCACGACTTTCCCGGCGTGCCTCTCCGGCACCACTCCTCGTCCTCTCTCTCTCCTCCCGGCCATGTTGTCAGGCCTCTCTCCCCGTCGCGACTGATTGGCGCGACTGTTCGGCGCGACCTCCTTGGCGCGAGCTCTCCTGGCCCTCTCTCCCGGCGCGACTGATCTTGTTCTCTGCTCACCTCTGTTGTTATACTCTCCGTTACTTCCGCCTATGCCGGCTGCCCTTCGGTGGGTACCTCTACTTGTCAGATGGGGTTAGATAGAGTTAGATGGAGGTCAGATGTGGTTAGATGGAGGTCAGATGGGGTCAGATGGAGGTCAGATGGGGTCAGATGGGGTCAGAATAGCAGACATTCTCTCTTCCGAACTCCTCCGAAATGAAAGGTGGTTTTTCGGAGGAGGCTATGGTAGACATAAGTGACGCGGTTCATTCATTTGTAATTCGGACACCAGATTTGTTGTTACACATAAGAGAAAGAGAGTGAGGACTGAATGTGAAGTTGAAGTGGTGCGAATAGTATTTTCCCTTCTCATTTTCCCCATGGGTACTTAAAAATTGGGTATCAAAATTCAAACTTGGGTATCTCATATTGTTGTGGATCTGGACGCCGTGTTCGTCTTCAATGCATCAGCGCTGTCTACTTGACATGCTCGCGAACAGCTGATACCTCATCCGAAATCGTTCCTGTGGCGACCAAAATCAGTGCTCCTCCAACCTCCTCTAAACTAATCTCATCTTTTTTGGAGGAGCCACTGGAACAGATCCTATATATCTGGCGGACGGCGTGCTGGCCGGTGGCAGATGGCAGATGGCCGGTGGCCGGCAGTGGCCAGGTGGCCGGTGGCCGGAAGTTGGCCAGGTGGCCGGGGGCCGGCAGTGGCCGGTAGCGGCTGGCAGCAGACTCCTGTTTCTAGTTCTGCGGCGGCCACCTTCTGACGTGGGAGGGAGGGAGGGAGTGTTGTGGGGAGGGGTATACTGTGTGGGTCGCTTCGAACGCGGGGGGGGGGGGTGAAGGAGGGAGATGGCCGGGATGGAGCATGGGGGAGTGAGGGGAGTGTTAACCCGCGACTTACTGGGGGGGGGGGGGGGGGGGGTTATTCCACCCCCTCCCGTTATTTTCCAAGAACTCCTAAACGAACACCAGTATCGTCACCAAACTTGTATTACCTTCTCTGTCATCAATTCTACACATGTTGGCAAAAGGAAAGATATGATAGGTCAACCGGGAATGACGCCAGAGTGACGGCATGTTCTTCGGTTTTTGTTGCAAAATAATGGTTTTCGGAAAACGCTGTCAAAGGTACGATGTTTGAGATAAACTCAATTGTTAAATCAAATTACTGGCAATAGACCGGGCTATCAAACTGACATCTCGGATTTGTGTTTTTTTTATTCAAAATTTTGAGAAATACATTTTTTTTAAACAAAATTTTCAAAAACAAATCAGAATTATCCCAAAACCGGAATATATGTGATCGAGACTTGTTCGGGTGAATATGTGTACCAAATTTGAAGTCGATATCTTCTAAAATGACTGACTTATGACCTATAAATTACAAAAATCGACCACCTCTCACAGTATTATTATGCCTGAAAAGTGCATTTCTGTTTTTGCTTTTTACTTCTATTTATATGGAACAAACAATGTTCTAATGTAATTTTTCGCGTTCTAGACGAAAATCAAACCCATAAACATGTGTTACAACGCCTAATGACCGTAATCTGCAGTTTGACCTCGTGACCTCGGATGACCTTGCCCTGACCCAAGGTCATAAATAGCTTAGAAAGGTACTTAAAAGTATCAGACACACGAATCATACCGATTTATCGACTGCTTATGCGTTTAATATCGCAATTTTGCGCGACAATTCCATCCATCGAGACCTTTTGACACGGTCAAACATTTTGTACTTGACCTGACCTGTGACGTCATCGGTGATCCCGAGGTCAACAATATTATGTTTCCCTCGATACATTTCCCAGGGCTATCGACTGCCGTTGGAAGTGTTACATTCGGTCCAGTAGTTCCGGAGATCCGAGGGGGGGGGGAAATAGCCCCCCCCCCCGTAAGTCGCGTTATGAAATATACCCCAGTAACTCGCGGGTTAAAGGAAATAGTTCACCTTCGGAAATTTTTCAGAACACGATTTTATTATATTTTTTAATACAGTTTCTTTTTTTCTTTTTAAAAATGTTCCTACATCGCGCCAATTCAGGACAAAAGGTTGTAAATTATTGATTTTATGGTGTGCGTTATTGGTCTGCGCATGCTCCATGGCAGTGCTGGCACTTTCAGACGGTACGGTACATCATATCATATATGCGCCGTATTCCTTCGCCAAAAAGTCAAATATCTTCGGCTGGAGAGTCTTTTCAGCCAAGAAAAGTTCCAGATAAGGATTTCTCAACACGGGCTACACAACTGCTATTTCAGTTCAAAACCCATGTTGAAGGTGAACTATTTCCTTTAATGGTGTTTACACGTCTGGTGGACGGCGGGACTGGTCGGCTAATGACTTGCTTCTTGAAACATGGCTGACGGTATTTGTATTATTCCCGCGCCCCCGCCTGCCCGATTGATGAGCTGAGCGGCGGGATTTTAGCTGTAGGGAGAAAACAAAACAAAATGTAACCACCGTTACACTACCATGTTTGTTTTTATTGTATCGCGTATCAATGCCTCATACCAACATGGTATGCTTTCTTATATTAAGTCATTTCCAGTCGCCTTATTTATTATTATATACGGAAAGAAATATAAAACGGTCTTACTATACATCAGACCGTTGCTTCCAGATACATTCCGGCAAACGACGGTGGTATCAGCTCAAGGATGAGAGGCTTCGTCACAGAGCGAAGGGGAAAAATCCGCAGATACTGCTGGAATTCGACCTCATCTGGAACCCGGTACAGTGCTGTGGCGACTGGACCTCAGTAGTAGACCTCAGAAGTAGACCTCAGAAGTAGACCTCAGTAGTAGACCTCAGTAGTAGACCTCAGTAGTAGACCTCAGTAGTAGACCTCAGTAGTAGACCTCAGTAGTAGACCACAGTAGTAGCCCTCAGTAGTAGACCTCAGTAGTAGCCCTCAGTAGTAGACCTCAGTAGTAGCCCTCAGTAGTAGACCTCAGTAGTAGCCCTCAGTAGTAGACCTCAGTGACCATAGTCGGAATGCTTTATAGCGAATAGCAACATGCTCCTAAAACATGCCGTTATGATTGCTACATGTGCTTATGTTGGAATGCTCATCTCCGAATATGTTAACGTAAAATATTATATATACAAATAACCGTAAATTTCGTGAAGACGCTTTATAAAGTTGAGTGCAGCCGGTTATGTCACCGTTCGTATGATGATGTGATCGTATGATGATGTCGTATGATGTCAGCGTTCTGCATCTGCATTCTGCCTTGTTTGATTGCCGCTGCCTGGGAGCGGGTCATTCCACTGCCGCTGTTCCGTGGCCGGGCCGCTGTCTGTGCACGACCCCGGTTCATCCATGGCTGTATAGCTACACCGTGTGCTGACTTGCATTCTCTGCAAACCACAGCTCTCTACCCCGCCCCATCACGGTACCCTGACCGGGCCGCACCCGTCTGACCTGACCGGGCCGCACCCGTCTGACCTGACCGGGCCGCACCCGTCTGACCTGACCGGGCCGCTCCCGTCTGACCTACCCGGGCCGCACCCGTCTGACCTGACCGGGCCGCACCCGTCTGACCTGACCGGGCCGCTCCCGTCTGACCTGACCGGGCCGCACCCGTCTGACCTGACCGGGCCGCACCTGTCTGACCTGACCGGACCGCACCCGTCTGACCTGACCGGGCCGCACCCGTCTGACCTGACCGGGCCGCTCCCGTCTGGCCTGAGGGCCGCTCCCGTCTGACCTGAGGGCCGCTCCCGTCTGACCTGACCGGGCCGCACCCGTCTGACCTGACCGGGCCGCTCCCGTCTGACCTGACCGGGCCGCACCCGTCTGACCTGACTGGGCCGCACCCGTCTGACCTGACCGGGCCGCACCCGTCTGACCTGATCGGGCCGCACCCATCTGACCTGACCGGGCCGCTCCCGTCTGACCTGACCGGGCCGTACCCGTCTGACCTGACCGGGCCGCTCCCGTCTGACCTGGCCGCACCAGTCTGACGTGACCGGGCCGCACCCGTCTGACCTGACCGGGCCGCACCCGTCTGACCTGACCGGGCCGCTCCCGTCTGACCTGACCGGGCCGCTCCCGTCTGACCTGACCGGGCCGCACCCGTCTGACCTGACCGGGCCGCTCCCGTCTGACCTGACCGGGCCGCTCCCGTCTGACCTGACCGGGCCGCACCCGTCTGACCTGACCGGGCCGCTCCCGTCTGACCTGACCGGGCCGCTCCCGTCTGGCCTGAGGGCCGCTCCCGTCTGACCTGACCGGGCCGCTCCCGTCTGGCCTGAGGGCCGCTCCCGTCTGACCTGAGCTGCTCATGACTACCGCTCCCCGCCCCACCCCGCCCGCCCGCCCCGCCTGGCTTGACCGGGCCGTACCCGTCTGACCTGAGATCGTGACTGTGCCCGGGTCGGCAGGCGCGTGCCGCCGTCCGGACGTTCACCCCACGGGAACAGCGCTTCGTCCGGCCGCCGGTCCGGTTCAAAATGGCCGCGTTCGTGCGGATTCTGAACCGACTGAACACGCTCAGTGTGGGCGCTCTGGAGCTGCACGCGTTCCTCAGGTACTGAACACGCTCAGTGTGGGCGCTCTGGAGCTGAACGCGTTCCTCAGGTACTGCACGTGGTCCTCAGGTACTGCACGTGGTCCTCAGGTACTGCACGTGGTCCTCAGGTACTGCACGTGGTCCTCAGGTACTGCACGTGGTCCTCAGGTACTGCACGTGGGCGCTCTGGAGCTGCACGCGTTCATCAGGTACTGCACGTGGTCCTCAGGTACTGCACGTGGTCCTCAGGTACTGCACGTGGTCCTCAGGTACTGCACGTGGGCGCTCTGGAGCTGAACGCGTTCATCAGGTACTGCACGTGGTCCTCAGGTACTGCACGTGGGCGCTCTGGAGCTGAACGCGTTCATCAGGTACTGCACGTGGTCCTCAGGTACTGCACGTGGTCCTCAGGTACTGCACGTGGGCGCTCTGGAGCTGCACGCGTTCATCAGGTACTGCACGTGGTCCTCAGGTACTGCACGTGGGCGCTCTGGAGCTGAACGCGTTCATCAGGTACTGCACGTGGTCCTCAGGTACTGCACGTGGGCGCTCTGGAGCTGAACGCGTTCATCAGGTACTGCACGTGGTCCTCAGGTACTGCACGTGGTCCTCAGGTACTGCACGTGGTCCTCAGGTACTGCACGTGGTCCTCAGGTACTGCACGTGGGCGCTCTGGAGCTGAACGCGTTCATCAGGTACTGCACGTGGTCCTCAGGTACTGCACGTGGGCGCTCTGGAGCTGAACGCGTTCATCAGGTACTGCACGTGGTCCTCAGGTACTGCACGTGGGCGCTCTGGAGCTGAACGCGTTCATCAGGTACTGCACGTGGTCCTCAGGTACTGCACGTGGTCCTCAGGTACTGCACGGGGTCCTCAGGTACTGCACGTGGTCCTCAGGTACTGCACGTGGTCCTCAGGTACTGCACGTGGTCCTCAGGTACTGCATGTGGTCCTCAGGTACTGCACGTGGTCCTCAGGTACCGGTGACATTTTGTGGGCGGTAACAAGTGGTGTTCTTGTACAGGGAGCCCCTCGAAACCCTTCGTTTGACCCAACTTTCGCTCGTGGCGTGCGGTGCTGATTCGGTTGTTGGTATTGCTGATGCTAGTTCATACATACTTTAAGTTACTTTACTCTTACCTGAACTCACTCAGACAAGGAGAATCGCAGAGGAGTGGGATACAATTATGTCCTAATGCAACCGCACTGCGGATACACACGCACCGTTCTAATTATATATCATAACAACCACGTGAGGCTGTTACTCCACATTCCCTAACCCACTGCTCCTCCCCCGCTCGACAGAGGCGTGTTGGCCTGGGAGTCTGCGCCGCGCTCGCTGTCGGTGTGGATCGGCTTCCTGTGCGTCACCTACTGTGTCCAGCTGTACATGGTGCCGGCCCTGCTGCTGTTCACCGCCATGGGACGCTGGCTGGTCAGTACGCAGAGGGCTCCTCTCGCCGGGAACGGTCACACACAAACACCGCTTAACTGGTCACTGCTCCGCCATTTGCTGTTGTCGTTTTTGTGTTATTATTAGAGTTCGAATATGACGCATTTACAGTAGACGTATACCGATAATTTCGTATGCAGAATAAGAGCACGAACACGGTGATTTGAAGTCCCACCTTTGGTTAAAATAATGATATTCACGGTTAAAGTTAGTATCTTAACTTAACGACCATATCGTTACGCCATACGATTACGCTTAGCTAGTAACTGCTAACGTTTTTGACACTGTCATTGTCCATTACAGATGCGGCTGGCGTCATCTGGACAGACTCAGGCTGAAGCTGACGGACACGACTCCCAGGACGAAGAGGATGGCATGGACGATAAGGTAATGTCGAGGCGTCGTGAACTGACGTTACCTGACGTTACCTGACGTTACAGACGTTACCTGACGTTACCTGACGTTACCTGACGTTACCTGACGTACAGACGTTACATACGTTACCTGACGTTACCTGACGTTACCTGACGTTACCTGACGTTACCTGACGTTACCTGACGTTACCTGACGTTACCTGACGTTACCTGACGTTACATACGTTACCTGACGTTACCTGACGTTACCTGACGTTACCTGACGTTACCTGATGTTACCTGACGTTACCTGACGTTACCTGGCGTTACCTGACGTTACATACGTTACAGACGTTACCTGACGTTACCTGACGTTACCTGACGTTACAGACGTTACCTGACGTTACAGACGTTACCTGACGTTACCTGACGTTACCTGACGTTACCTGACGTTACCTGACGTTACAGACGTTACCTGACGTTACCTGACGTTACCTGACGTTACCTGACGTTACATGACGTTACATACGTTACCTGACGTTACCTGACGTTACCTGACGTTACATACGTTACCTGACGTTACCTGACGTTACCTGACGTTACAGACGTTACCTGACGTTACCTGACGTTACCTGACGTTACCTGACGTTACCTGACGTTACCTGACGTTACAGACGTTACCTGACGTTACCTGACGTTACAGACGTTACCTGACGTTACAGACGTTATTTGACGTTACAGACGTTACCTGACGTTACAGACGTTACCTGACGTTACCTGACGTTATCTGACGTTACCTGACGTTACCTGACGTTACCTGACGTTACCTGACGTTACAGACGTTACCTGACGTTACCTGACGTTACATACGTTATTTGACGTTACAGACGTTACAGAAGTTACCTGACGTTACCTGACGTTACAGACGTTACCTGACGTTACCTGACGTTACCTGACGTTACAGACGTTACAGACGTTACAGACGTTACAGACGTTACCTGACGTTACCTGACGTTACATGACGTTACATGACGTTACAGACGTTACAGACGTTACCCGAGGGGTATGTACTGTGCAGGAGAACTTCATCTCCGAACGATACCTCCTCGTTTACTTCAACTTCCAATGGTCGTCACGCAAGTGACGGATTCGTGGTCGTCACGGGCGGATTTAAGGGGCTCTCTGGCGGATCCAACTCTGGTGGACAACTGCGATGGTCTTATGATAATCGTTTCAAACAATACAACGCTAACCATATGACATACAGCGTACCAGCCTATTGTGTCGCCCCGAAACGTGCGTTAGTTGGATGCCATTTTCAACGTAATTCAATCTGCTGCGATTTTCTTACCCTCATCAGTCGTGGCAGGTTTTATTTGCGGCTTGTAACAGTAACAATATGCACCTGTTGCAGGATCTGAGCAGCTCGTGTGAATCTCTGGAAGTTGATCTGCGCTACTGGCGCTACCTACCGGTATGTGCTCTTCAACCAATATATATATATATATATATATATATATATATATATATATATATATATATATATATATATATATATATATATATATATATTGCATCAAACATCCGTATTAACAATGCATGTGGAATTTACTTGTGTCAGCTGAATAGTGAAACCGATCACAAAGCCTGTGTTGATTGATCAAAAGATGAACTCCGCAGTTTTGTTAGAGAACATCTCTTATCACAGTCTATTATTGGATGGTTACACGGTTTATATTTGTTTTTGCCATCTCAAACAGCTCCGGAAATCTGTGAAATGAGAACAAATATTTGTATCGCACATCATCTGCTGCCATTGTTCAGCCACCGTACCCCACTGCGCTGCCCGCAGGACGAGAAGAAGACTCTGAAGGAGAAGGTGCTGTCCGTGCAGGAAGTGACGTCACTGGTCCAAACATCGCTCGGCTATCTGGCTTCGCTCACTGAACGGATACTCAAGTACGTATCCGATACAAGCCAATTCATATCGTCCATTCCAGCCCGAGGCATTATTGATTACCGACCTGGGCCCGATTTGCCACAACAAATCGACGCACGTGACACGTCGAGTCTGTGGGTCCCTGTTATGCTAGAATATAAGTTTATATATCTCTCGAAGTCTCATACATGCTGCTTGACATGTTTCTATAAAATTGGTTGGTTAACGTAAGCACAAACGGGTGCGTCCAGCGTGTCTGACGTGTGCTTGTGTCTGCATTGTTTTCAGCACGGCTGACTTTGTCGTTCCGTTCGTGTCGTGGCTGGCCGTCCTGCTGCTGGTGGGGGCCACCGTTCTCTGCTTCTGCGTCCCGCTCCGCTACCTCGTCATGCTGATCGGCAGCTACAAGTTCACCAAGGGCCTCGTCTTTCCCGGCTCCGTCTCCACCGACGAGCTGCTCAACATCCTTGCCTGCGTCCCGGACAACGATCAGGTGGTGAGTTGAGGGGAGAGAGTTGGTCGGTGAGCTGCAATGCCGGCGAGTTCTGAATGAGAATATGTGAAACGAGCATTGCTGTGCTATGTCATACTTCTAGGACGGTTTTGGAAGCCTGGGCATGACCGGCTCATGGCTGCCATATCTGTGGACGGTTGGTGAATGGAGCTCTCCTCCGTGGAACCGTTTATCTGCGGACGGGGATCGTCTCACGGGACGGTGTGACGTGTGTCGGTGTTTTCGAGCACGCTCTTTCTTGTGCAAGTGTCACTATCCTCCTCAAGTCATGGTGACTTACTGATATCTGTCGGCAAATCCATCCTCGCTGCGCCATGTTCTGTCTACCTTGAAATCGATGCGCCACGATTGTCCCGAGATCTGCTGTCATAGCCTGTGCCCCGGGGCTGCGCTCGAGATTGGCGGATGTGCTGCCATCTAGTGGTGAAACATGAAGCTGTGGTTCGCCCTACACGTCGCCGTCGTGGTCTCGCTGCTGGCGCTGTGTCAGCCGGTGGTGTCACCTACGGTAGCGACACTCTTCAATGCGGGAATCTGCCACAGCTGCCAGCCACGGCTGAAGAGTTTGGCTGCATCGCAGAATCTCCTGTTATAGCAAGAGCGTTGCAACGTTCCAGCTGTACCAGCTGACCCTGGCGGGTGACGTGGAGACTAACCCTGGACCTGCTGGGACACCCGCTGTGCCTCTCACAACGGCCCGCCCGCCGTCTCTTCTGGTCAGCCCACAAAACGCCCGCAGTTTGAAGCCCAAACTCGGAGACCTGAGGTCGGCAGCGGCGGCAGAACTCTGCGGTTTTCACGTGATTGCCATCACTGAGACCTGGCTCGACAGCACCGTTCCGGACTCTGAGCTGGGAGCTGGCCTGCCGGACCACACCTGGTTCCGCATGAATCGCGGCTCACTCGGAGGGGGCGTGGCGTGTGCGGTCCGCTCGAACCTACAGCCCACCCGCCTGCCGGACCCGCCCGGCTCTGAGCTGCTACTGGTCCGCCTGGATGCTGTGTCGCCAGGAGGCTATGTCGCCTGGATGCTGTGTCGCCCGGAGGCTGTCTGCTATCGGCCGCCTGATGACGACCCAGCGTTGGTCCGGCTGACTGAGATACTAGGGGGTCTGCCGGGTTCCAGCAAACTCCTCCTGGTAGGAGACATGAACCTGCCCGAGGTCCAGTGGCAGCAGCGGGCCGGGCGGGCGTACCCGGTGGTCATCAGGCGCTCGGGCCGCGTCTGTCGCTTCCTCGACAGTTGTGGCCTCCTCGGACTCAGACAGTGGATGCATGAGCAGACCAGGGGGCCAAATCTGCTGGATCTGGTCCTCACTTGCGAACTGACCTGCCGCGCCTCATTCAGGGACGGCTGGTTGAACTCGGACCACAAGGAGGTGATCGCCACCGTGGACGTGCCTGGCTGGAGACCACCAGTGGTCACCAGGTCTACCGTCTTCAACTACAAACGTGCCGACTTCATCGCACTCCACAGATGTCTCTCACTTCTCCCCTGGACACTGCTGGACGGCTTGGAGGTGAATGAGGCAGTAGACACCTTCTACTCGATGCTGGAGGCTGCCGTGGCCGACCACATCCCAACGGTGACGCTCAGCCGCCGTTTTCCGCCGTGGTTCAGCGCAGCTCCTCGCCAGGCGCTGAGGGTGAAGGAGACGGCTTTCCGGAGACTTCGTCGGAGCCCCACACCTGAGTCGAGAGAGGACTTTGGGCGGAAACGGAAAAAACTTTAAAGACGCGGGTGCTCGCTGTTACTCTATATATGTTATCTATCTATATCTGTATATAACTATCTGTGTACTTTAGTGGATAATTTTAAACCGAACCCCAAGAGGTACTGGTCTTTCTTAAAGTGTTTCAATAGGAAAGGTTCTGCAAACCCGGTTCTCAGGGACGGTACACAACTTGTATTTGATGACAGCAGACGAGCTTCACTTTTAGATGACGTCTTTGCCTCAAAGTGTTGTGATCCTGTAGTCACTGTCTACCCGCGCGCGCCTGACTATCGTGTTCCTGCTTTTAACATTGTCAGTGTATCCCAGGCCAAGGTGCATCTTATTCTTAAGTCTATTAATGCGAGTAAGGCTTTCGGCCCCGACAACATTTGTGCCCGCATAATATTTGAATGTGCTGGAGAGTTGAGTGTGCCATTGGCCAAATTGTGCACCCTGTCTTTGCATCAGGGAACCTTTCCAAAACGGTGGAAGCGGGTAAACATTGTACCGATCTTTAAAAAGGGTGATGAGAAGGCACCCGATAATTATCGCTCGGTCTCCCTGCTTCCGCTGTTTGGGAAGGTGCTTGAAAAGGTTGTGTTTGATGCACTGATGCATCACGTGTCACCTGTCCTCTCCGAGGCACAGCACGGGTTTCTCCCACATCGCTCGTGCGTCACCAATTTAGCAACATACCTGCACCACGCCTGGACCTCAATATCGGATGGATGTCAAACGGACACAATTTACACAGATTTTTCGGCAGCTTTCCAGTCTGTCAGCCATCAGTTGTTGATCTATAAGCTTCAAAATGCTTATCATGTGTCCGACAAAGCTCTAGACTGGTTTATCTCATATCTGTCCGATAGGGAGCAAAGGGTGGTGGTGAATGGCAAAACATCGGAGTGGCGTAACGTGACATCAGGCGTCCCGGAAGGGTCGCTTCTGACACCTCTTTTATTCGCGCATTTTATGAATGACTTGCCCATGGCTGTGCAATCGTCCCAGTGTGTCATGTACGCGGACGATGTCAAACTGTACCACCGTGTGGGGACAACGTTGATGGTGACCACTGACCAGCTCCAGTCTGACCTAGATAGTCTCAGCAGATGGTCGGCAGACTGGAAGCTATGCCTAAATCCATCAAAATGTTTTGCCTTCACGGTGAGCTTAAGAACATCTCCTGTTCAACATGCGTATTCCATCGGTGGTTCGGTTCTTGAGCGCGTTTCTGAGGTACGTGATTTAGGCGTCATGTTGGATACAAAATTAACCTTTTCGGCTCACATCAATCAAACTATTTCTAAAGCCAACAGAGCTCTCGGCGTTTTGATCAGATCTTTCCAAACTAGTCTTCCTCGGCAGAAATTATGCAAGGAAACCTTGCAGGCCACGTACTATGCAAACGTCCGGTCCATCCTGGAATGCGGGTGTGTAATTTGGGGTGGCGCGGCCAAGTCACATGTGGAGCGACTGGAGCGCGTTCAGCATAAGTTTCTTATGTGGATGGCGTCCCGAGCCAACAATGTTGTGACTCGCTCTCTAGCCTATGAAGAACTGCTGCAAATGTTTGGTATACCTACCTTGAAGGCCAGACGTCGACAGTACGACCTGATGTTTCTGAGGAACATTTGCCGAGATAAGGTTGACTCCCCCTATCTGCTCAGCTGTTTCTCGCTCCACATTCCTGGGCGCGCCACCCGTCGTCTTTCGCTGTTCCAAACACCGTACGCTCGTGTGACCACTGTAAAGACAGGGATTTTTAACCGCCTTCCCGAGGCAGACTTGTCAATGATTCAATGTGAATCGACTACTTTTGATTGAATCATTCTTATTTCAAATGAATGACTCATGAATCGATTCACCTCATGCGCAAACCTGTTGTGAGTCACTGATTGAATCATTCATACAGAGAAAATAGGCTGATTGAATCATTCATCGCTCAAAGAATCATTCTTTTTTGGTCGAACAGCATAAACTTTCCACAAAATATGACAGCGGCCCAGCATTCGGCCCAGCATCCCTGTGGACAAACCAGGCACTTAATGGCCAATTATATGAGCTCTGTGTCCTGAGCTGTAGCCTGTAATTCATCTATGCGTAAAGAAAGCGAGGCTTTGTGTCCAACTCCAGTGGGCACAAAGCCACTGTTCAATCAGCCCTAACTAGGTGAATACCTTGGAACTGGTAGGGTTAGGGGTAGGTACCTAATTACTTAGAAAAGGTAACTAACTGATAACTCATACTTTGGTTAATAAACCACACAGTACACGCACACCTTTTTCACACGAAAAATTATAAAAAAGTACCCACATTTTCCTAATTTCTAGGCTATACCATATCAAAAACGAAATCATAAACAAACATTTGCATGACCTCCGCATGTCCCAAATATCACTGTCGCATCGGCGCCGCTTTATTCCACATCATGCTTTATAAAAAAATAATACCTAATGCAAAATCAAAATAAATGTTCTATTCGCTTAAAAAAGTGAAACGTAAAGTCATTAATGCTTTTGGAACTTGGAATTTGCAATTATAATAAATATTATAAGTATCATTTTATAATCAAAATAAACAACACGCGTGTCCAATTGCCTCACATTCACATTCACATTCGGAAATACATTCGCGAACTATTTGGATTGGCTTCAAAATTGATACACAGATAGATCACGACCTAGTGATCATTCTGGTAAAATCTTAGAGTCGCACATTTAAAATCAAAGGAGTTAGAGCAGGTCATATGTTTAAGGTCAAACAGCAGACTAGTCTGATGTGCATGCAAATTGGCACACAGGTAGAGCATGACCTCCCTATCACGCTCATAAAATATTAGAGTCGCACATTCAAAATAAAAGGAGTTAGACAAAGGAGTCGACACTTCCCTTTAATGTTGAGTGATTGAATCAAGATTGAATCATTCATAATGGTAATGTTGAGTGATTGAATCATGATTGAATCATTCATTATGGTAATGTTGAGTGATTGAATCATGATTGAATCATTCATTATGGTAATGTTGAGTGATTGAATCATGATTGAATCATTCATTATGGTCCGTGAATCACTGTGAATCGATTCATGACAAATATGAATAATTGACAAGTCTGTCCCGAGGAGATGAACTGCTTTTTTACGTAAAGTTCCGGCGGTAGATATGTTTAGTATGAGCATATGTTCGTTTAAAAACTGCGTGAAAATGTACGTCATCGCGGCGCCATAGGATAGGTCTTTTATTCTTAGTGTATACCTTTACTGTGCATTTTGAATGTTGATCATTTTTATTATTTATTATATGTTTATTTTTGTGTGTATGTATGCTGTTTTAACTTCTGGCTTCGCCTGTCACTGGGCATTGCCTGTTGGTGATATTTTGATAATAAAAAAAACAAAAAAAAACAGAGGGCTGTAAGAGGTCCAAGGGCAAATGACCATGCACACATATATTATAGTTTACACACGTGCTGTCGTATGAATTCACATAGGAAATGTGAGGTGCGGACTCGGACTACATAAACAACGGTTTTTACTCGGAGGAGGATCTATGTGCAGCACTAGCAAAAAAATATATGCATATGTGCTACTTGAGGCGAGTAAAATGTGCACATTCGATAAGGATTCTCAGAACAGGCGTTCTCGGAACGGAACGCAAGAAGTCTGTCTCTGAGCAAGGTTAATTAATATATATATATATATATATATATATATATATATATATATATATATATATATATATATATATATATATATATATATATATATATATATATATATATATATATATATATATATATATATATATATATATATATATATATATATATATATATATATATATATATATATATATATATATATATATATATATATATATATATATATATATATATATATATATATATATATATATATATATATATATATATATATATATATATATATATATATATATATATATATATATATATATATATATATATATATATATATATATATATACATATATATATATATATATATATATATATATATATATATATATATATATATATATATATATATATATATATATATATATATATATATATATATATATATATATATATATATATATATATATATATATATATATATATATATATATATATATATATATATATATATATATATATATATATATATATATATATATATATATATATATATATATATATATATATATATATATATATATATATATATATATATATATATATATATATATATATATATATATATATATATATATATATATATATATATATATATATATATATATATATATATATATATATATATATATTTACATTGAAGTCACCAATTTAAAGGGACTATTCCACCTTAACATTATATTTGAGTTGAGATAGCCATTTTGATGGCTAGGCATTGCAATTAAGTATGGTAGCAGTTAAAACAACCACAATGATCTAATGGACAGATATTCGAGTTTGATTTTGACATCTGTAAAAAATAAGGCCCATGTGTATTTGAATACGTTGAATATTGGTATGAGCGGGTCAGCCGCCCGCGTTGAGGACGGCGTCTGTATCCGCATGTTCCGCATGTCTTTTGATGGGATTGGCACGGTGCTCCTGCATTTGGTCAATTACAGCATATCTCTTTCGGATGTTTTTTTCAATCCTGGAAACACTCTCTTGTTTACCCAATCCATAAAGCCGGTGATCTTTCTAATCCATCCAATTTCCGGCCAATTTCTATAGTTCCAGTAATCTCCAAATTTGTAGAGCGGGCCGTCCATCAACAGCTCTACAATTACCTTTCCCAAAACACCTCCTTTCCTCAACTCAGCACGGTTTTCGTCCTCGTCACTCGACGGAAACCGCCCTGATATCCATATCCGATCATATCCTTTCAGCTAACGACCGTGGAGAGCTGTCCCTCCTCTGCCTGCTGGATTTGAGCAAGTGTTTTGATGTGATAGACCATCCTAAATGATTGACAAAATTGCAGCTTTACGGAATTGATATCACTTGGTTTTCTGCTTACCTTCAGAATCACACTCAGAGCGTGAGCTTCACTGACGCTCTGGGCAACACACAAATTTCAGCTCCGATTCCCAACAGCATCGGGGTTTTCCAGGGTTCTTCCCTCGGCCCTCTACTCTACTGCGTCTTCGCCAACGAGCTCAGCTTGTTCGCCGAGGACGCAGTGGCAGTACAGTATGCCGATGATACCCAAATTGTAATCATTGGCAAGAAGTCAGAGCTCAATAACGTAGTGAGTAGGATGAAACGTGCGCTTGCTTCTCTAGACATCTGGTTTCGTGGAAACGGTTTAAAAGTCAACACCGAGAAAACTCAACTGATGCTGTTGGGAAGCGCTAAAAATCTGCGCAATGCCCCGAACGTCATGGTAAAATTTCGCGATCACATTCTCGTACCTATTTCGGAAGCTAAGAATCTCGGCACCACCTTCGATCGCACTTTGAACTGGGACGCCCATGTAACTTCCGTCACTAGACGCCGTTTCGGTATTCTCAGTGGTCTATCACATCTTAGGAGCCGCCTGCCATCGTCCGTCATCTCCGTGCTGGTCAACGCTCTGGTTCTCTCGCAGGTCCGATACAGCATCACCATATATGGTAACGGTTCGCGGAAGAACTCGTCTCGAATACAAACAAAAAATATGGGGCAAAAGTGATTTTCGGCCGCAAAAAGTTTGATCATGTATCGGACCTGCTTGAGAAGCTGGGTTGGCTCAGCGCTGAGAACCTGGTCTCGTACCGCACTTTGTGTCTGACACACAAAGTGCGCCGTCTCGGCGAGCCTGAGGAGCTGGCCGCGGGTCTCGCCACGAACGGCCTACCAGTAACGGGCCCGTATAACAAATTTACAAGGAGCGGGCCCTATTGTGACTGGGCCCTCGTCCTGACCGGGCCCCGTATCACGCCTTTGCCAGCACCGGGCCCCTGCCTCGATCGGACCTGTCCAAGACCGGACCCCTACTAGAAAGGGGTCCGTATCAATAATATGCAAGGAGTGGGCTCTGTTGTGTCCGGGCCCTCGTCCTGACCAGGCCCCAAATCACGCCTTTGCCAGCACCGGTCCCCTGCCTCAATCGGGCCTGACCAAGCCCGGGCCCCTGCCAGCTATGGGCCAGAATATGGGTCCTTTTGATGCGTGCCCTTAAAAATGTCGGGGGGTCAGCTGACCCTTTTGAACCCCCTGTGCGCGCCACTGCCAACTTGCCTTGGGATACTCCCGCTACTTGCTGTGTCAGTGGTACCTAGAGACAGGGGCGTCGACACCGGGGGGAGGAGGAGGAGGAGGAGGAGGAGGAGGAGGAGGAGGAGGAGGAGGAGGAGGAGGAGGAGGAGGAGGAGGAGGAGGAGGAGGAGGAGGAGGAGGAGGAGGAGGAGGAGGAGGAGGAGGAGGGGGGGGGAGGGGGGGAGGGAGGGAGGGGAAGGGACGCCCCCCCCCCAGGATCGCTCCGACAAGAGTCCGCCCCCCCATTTCGCAAGATTTTTTTCAACATTAGCCCAATTGGGCTGGCCCCCAAACCCGTGGCTGCCCCCCCCCCACACACACTCAAAATTGTGTAGCGACGCCACTGCCTAGAAAGATGACTTGTTGACTAAGTTAGCGTAGTTTCCGTTTCTAAAAAAGTTGAGTGACTTATACATGCGCATTACTGCTAAGTTGCAGTGGCATGTCTGTTAATTAACCACATTCCACACCAGTAGCCAGGATTTCGTCCAGGGGGGGGGGGGGCGCCTCGAAAGGGCTCCTTCCCGAGCGTTGAAAGGGCCCCTTCCCAAGCGTTGAAAGCCCCCCCCCCCAGAAAAGAAAAAAACGGATGAAAAGGCACGTTACAAGGATGGAAAATGCAGTATGACAGGTATGGCATGGGCCATACCAACTTTTAGGAGCTGGAGATAGCGAACTGCCATATCAACTTTGGAACCAGCGACACCAATTTGGAATCAGCTATACCAACTTGGGATATTTTTTAATCTCAAGACCTGGAACTCTAAACAAATTGCGCCGCGGAGCGGCGCGATCATTTTGAGTCGTATGCCCTGAATATGCTTTCTCATCAATGCGTCGCATTGCGTACGGTGCGGACATCTAAAATTGCTATATTGTGCGTTTAAAAGTGCGGTAAAACAGTGCTAAAGTGAACTACTTCGCCCAATTATATAGGCAAGTAGCAACATAACATAAATGCGCCGAGAAATTGACCGATTTTTTTCTTAACCCGTATATAATTGAATTTGTAGTTAAATTGCGCCTGCGGAGCGGCGCGAAAACTTCGAGTTGTATTCCCTGTACAACTGTATTCTTACTGTTGAAAAGCCCAAGGTCCCTTCAGATCGTCTAGGGGCCCATCTGACCTTATCAGCGCCCTTCCGACCTGTTCAGGGACTCATCTGGGATCCGCGAAGCGAAAAGACATGATGTGGAGTGGGTGATATATATAATACAAAGAGGGCTTACTCTACAGGAAAAATTAAAATCGGAGCTTTCGGGTATATTGTAGCACCCTGACGAAGGGTGTTACAATACACCCGAAAGCTCCGCGTTTAATATTTGTATTGTGGAGTAAGTCCTATTTGTATTTAATCTTCATCTGAGATCTCTACGTGCTTTGACCATTCCGGTCTCACCAGGGACTCCTCTGACCTTCCAAGAAGAAGCCTCTCTTGTGTGTCAATGGGCCCTTTCGGCCTGTTCAGAGGTCCTTCCGACCTGGCCAGGGACTGCACTGGCTGCTTTGTCGCCCTGCCGACATGCTCAGGGGCAGGGGCGGCGGATTGCGGGGCGCAGGGTAACCAAAATCCCCCCCCCCCCCAGTTGAAAATCCTGGGGAGGGGAGGGTCATTTTGCCCCCAGACTGAGCAGGCTAAAATCTGGGGGGGGGGGGCAAAATTACCCTTATGCCCCCAGGATTTTCGACTGGGAGGCATTTTGGGTACCCTGCCCCCCGCAATCCGCCGCCCCTGCCCAGGGGCCCCTCCGACCTGCCCAGGGGCCCCTCCAGTCTGGCTAGGAACTCATCCGGCATGTTCAAGAGGCCTTCCGACCGGCCCAGGGACCCTTTCGGTCTAGCCAGGGGCCCCTCTGACTTGCCCAGGAGCCCCTCCGATTTGCCCAGCGACTCTTCTAGTCGGCCTACGCTGGCTGCTTTGTCGCCCTGCCGACATGCCCAAGGGACCTTCCGACCTGCCCTGGGCCCCTCCGTGCTGGTCAGGGGCCAATTCGGCATGTCCAGGGGCCCTTCTTACCCACCCAAGGGTCCTTTCGGCCTGGTCAAGGGCCCCTCCGATCTGCACAGGGGCCCTTTTAACTTTACAGGGGCCCTCTGGTCTCTCCAGGGGCCCTCTAACCTTCTAAGGGGCCTTTCCGACCTGGCAAGGGACTGCGCTGGCTGCTTTGTCGCCTTGCGACATGCTCCGAGGGCCCTGCGACCTGCCCTAGGGCCCCTCCGTGCTGACTAGGGGCTCATTCGGTATGTTCAGGGGTCTTTCTGACCCACCTAGGGGCCCTTTCGGTCTGGTCAGGGGCCCCTCTGACCTGCACAGGTGCCCTTTTAACTTCTCAGGGACCCTCTGGTCTGTCCAGGGGCCCTCTAACATGCTCAGGGACCCTTATGACCTGGCAAGAGACTGCGCTGGCCGCTTTGTCGCCCTGCCGACATGCTCAGGGGCCTCTCGACCTGCCCAGGGACCCCTCTGTGCTGGCTAGGGGCCCATTCGACGTGTTCAGGGGGCCCATTCGACGTGCTCAGGGGTTCCTCTGACCTGCTCAGGGGCCCTTTCGGTCTGGTCAGGGTCCCATCTGACATGCACAGGGCTCTTTCGAACGTCCAAGGGGCCCACTGGTCTTTCAGAGAAGGCCCTGGTGGCCCTAAAGGGCCTCTGAAGTCCTCTAAACTCTATAGACCACGCTTCGCGTAGTAAAAAGCCCATGATACCGCGGTCTCATCGGCCCTTTTCGGCGCGCTGCGCGCGCCAAAAAGGGCCCTCCTGGCCTCGGGGGGGGGGGGGGGGGGGCTCCCCCACCCCACCCCCCTACCCTACCCTACCCTACCCTACCCTACCCTACCCTACCCTACCCTACCCTACCCTACCCTACCCCACCCCACCCCACCCCACCCCACCCCACCCCACCCACCCAACCCCACCCCAACCCCACCCCACCCCACCCCACCCCACCCCATCCCACCCCACCCCACCCCACCCCACCCCACCCCACCCCACCCCACCCCACCCCACCCCACCCCACCCCACCCCACCCCACCTAACCCCACCCCACCCCCTATTCCACCCCACCACACCCCACCACACCCCACCCCACCCTACCCCTTGCCTACGTGCCGGGGGGGCGGGGGGGGGGGGGCAGCGCCTCGAAAGGCCCCTTCCTGAGCGTTGAAATGGCGAAACAAAACGGATGAAAAGGCACGTTACAAGGATGGATAATGCAGTATGGCATGGGCCATACCAACTTTTAGGAGCTGGAGTTAGTAAACTGAGGAGTCTGCCATTTAAACTTTGGAACCAGCGACACCAGTTTGGAATCAGCTATACCAACTTCGAATATTGTTTAGGCCTAAGCCCTGTAACCCTTAAAGGAATTGCGTCGCGGAGCACCGCGAAAATTTTCAATGTTATGCCCGGGATATGCATTTTTTGCTATATGACCTCTAAAAATGTTTCTTTTTTTACATTTAAGAGTGCGGTAAAATAAGTGACAAAGCGAACTATTTTGCCCAGTTATATAGGAAAGTAGTAACATATAAACAAAATATAAATGCGCCGCGAAATGGTGCGAATTTATAATTTTGTTTTAACCCACATACAATTGAATGTGTATTGCTGCAATTGCGCCGCTCCG
>JAXIVJ010005958.1:0-5000 GCA_036785665.1 Chirona hameri
CTTTCGATGCCCAGCCCGTGATGTTGGAAAAATGTGTGCTTCAAGCATGAAATATATTAAATCATTTGATTTAATGTTTAATTGGCGTTTAACCAGATAAATGAACGAGTGTCATACAACATACTCCATATTTATACAAACAAAAACATGATTAATAGGCTTAAAGGGAAAAGGTCACAGGGAAAGTTGTCTTGAAATTTGTCTATACGTGGTATTTCGAGCTGAAATAAAAAGAATATGGCATTGGTTTGGACGATAGAATTCAGGGACTCGTCTAACATGTTAACTACGGGGCAACCCCAGTCACGGCTCCTGCCCCCTTCCCCCCAGTGGAGGCAAAAAGCGGCCACTGGGGGGGGGGGCAAGTTTAAGCAGGTGATAATTGTTGGCGAGATGCATATTTTAACTTCTGTGCGAGTTATAGGCTAGGGATGTAGGATCCTATTCGTTGAGGAGGCTTCAAACCCCCCCCCCCCCCACACACACACAGTTGGATGGGGAAGTGGATCAAATCCGGGATAAATCTGTATTTGTGTGGATTTTCATGGTACTTGAAGCTATTTTCCCAGCCGCCCAACTTTTCTGGAGAAGCTTCAGCCTATACCCCTGTTATCATAGGTGTCGACTTATATACCTTTGGGGTGACCCTCGCCCCCAATGTTGAGTTCGGCCCCTCTAGATGGAACCCTCGCCCCCCCCAATGTTTATCCTCGGTTCCCCCAATGTTTTTGGCCGCTGGCAAAGCGGCCAAGCGGCCAAGAGGGGGCAAAGCGGCCAAGCCTCCCCCACCGCTTGAAATCGGCAAACAAATTGACATGTTTCCTATTTAAAAAGAAAATCTAAGCAGCTTGTACTAAGAAACAGTTGTTTTAAATCACCTTTTCATGTATCAAGAGGCAAATTCCAGTGAATTTAATATACATGTATGAGACTTTTTTGGGATTTTATCCCAAAACAACTTTTTCTCTTTCTGGGTCCGCTCTTGTGTCTGGCCTCAGATTAGGTACCTGGAACATACAGGTTTCATTCGTAGTGATTCATGGAAAACCAAGCTTCTGATAATTTGTTTAATTCTACGAACCATAGACTACCTAATACCACCTTCGTCACGTCGCACGACGAAACCGGGGGGAATGTCGGCGAAGCAATGCTTCTCTCCTATGTGAAGTTTTTAGTTGTTCCTTTCTCTTGCGATCTGGAGGCATTTATTTGGAAGACATATTTTAGCGCAGATTTGAGTTTGGGCATGTCAATAGTCTTAGTGCTGCGTGATGCGCGTGAAATTTCCCCTCGTACCCATGAACATGAGTCATGACTGGTCACTGGAGTTTTCGACAGTAGAGTGGCGGTGTTAGAAACGGACATTACAAGTCCTGGATGGAAATATAATCGTAGGACACTGTTTTGCGTGTCGTAGATATAGTATATTTTTGTGTATAGAGGGGCGACCGTCTTCCCTCCCAGTGCTGTCTAGCTTGAACTTTATTGGGGATGGGTCCGCTTGACCTGACATACAGGTCAGTTCTACCTCAGGTACCGGCTGTAGGTATAGAACCGTGACTTAGAATGCTCCCGGGTAAAACAAAATCAGAAAAGGTGCGCAAAGAATCAATAATATGATGCCCGGTAGACATGAAAATGACGGCGCTCCGCGAGGCCGTTTTGTCTATTTCCAAAGAATTTTTGAGCGTGTTCAAGCATCCCTAGCAATATGGAGGATAAAGTGTCAATGGCGTAAATTTCGAACGCCATTGACGGGGGGGGGGGGGGGATATCGGCCCTTGGTTATCTTTCGAAGCAATGAGCGCAGTGAAACGCGCAGGAAGGCATTCGAAAGCTCTCAATAAGACGCATTTAAATCATGATCTATTTTTTGTTAAATTGAGGTAACAAATCAGGTCACAGTAAGGTCAAAGGTAAGGTCATCGAGGCATTTGAGTGTATGGGCCATGCTTTCCATCCAGTCTTCGATTGCAACTATTATCACCCAAAGTGCTCTTAAAGGTAAAATTCACATTCGCATGAGCAAAAGTGAGAATTTTGTCAAAGGTCACGGTCAAGGTCAGGTCACAAAATGTAACTATGCGCAAATAAATATATGAAAGCCATGCGACACATGTTCAATTGATTATTTTACACGTATAATTCGATCATGATAGTCATTTTACCACCTGGCCTCATTTCAGTGAAGTTAAAACTCGTGTGTAGTGACGTCACTAAATTCGCTATATCTCTCAATTTTTATCTAGACAAAAATTGCTTCATTTACGCACAGAAGACATAACGTCGGTGTAGGAGAAGGTACCCAAAGTTTCACGTTGATGTCGCGATTTGTTTTTGAGTTATTGCGAAAATACGCCGGGGGAGATATTTGCCTCCCTCCCCCCAGTCAATGTGGGGTTAACATTGCCGTTTTACTAAGTAAGGGTTCCAAGTAAGGCCTCGGGCCTTCTGGAGGATGCAGACCAGCCAAAAACGTTGGTTTGGGGTGCCGTCCGACAAAACTCATGAGATTTCGTCTGGTTTTGCATTATGAGTTGATTACAAAATACTCTTCTTTGTACAAGTTGCCTAGAATTTCTTTAAAATATGTAAATCCATGACGCTGATAGGCTCTCCTTGGATCCGTCACTGTTCGCCCCCCCCCCAATTGTTTTCAAAAATCGACACTGCTGCCTGTTATAGGCCATACGACCAGATGTACACGACGCAGGTCAAATAGGTATATTTATCAATAAAAGCATGCACATTTTTATATGACACAATCACTGCTAGTTGTACCGAATTGATTCCATCTTTGAAAGACTCACAGCTTAAAGATATTCACTTACCCAGTTTTCAGCGTATATTTTGGAACTTAGATGAATTGGACAAAAGCATGGATTAGTGTTGGACATTACTCCAAAACCTTAAACCAAGTAAATAACTAATGAATGAATGTCATGCCATATTAATTTGAACCTTACTGCAAGGAACGCCAATAAAGTGATAATAGTTAATAGTTATGTAGGCATTGTTAAACTATGATGTATATTTTCATGTAGGTACAGATGTCATTTTCAAGCTAAATGTTTAAATTTAGCCACACTGGTCAATTCTGGCTGTGATCTGTCAACAAAATAACCCGTCCTTGACTGGGGTTTTAGCCGAACGCATGGGGGAGGGGGTCTTCCGAACCAATGATTGCAGCGAGACGCGCAAGGAGGCATTCGAAAGTTCTCAATGAAACACATCTAAAGCATACTCGAAAGATTCACATTGAGGTCACATGTCAGGTCACGGTCAGGTTAAAGGTAAACATCGAGGTATTTGAGTGTATGGGACATAAGTACTTTCCATCCAAAGCCTTCGATTGCGACCATGATCACCCAAAGTGCTCTCAAAGGTATAATACATATTCCGCATGAGCTAAAATAAGATTGTTGGCAAAAGTCAAGGTCAAGGTCAATGTCACAAAAGGTCACCATGTGCAAAATATCTACGAAAGTCATGAGACATATGTTTTATGGGTTATTTTACACGTATAATTCGATAATGGTAGTCATTTTACCACCTGACTTCATTTAAGTGAAGTTAGTGTAAAACTCAAGTCAAGGTCAGAGGCCAATTTCACAAAGCAAAAAAGTTTGTAATTACAAAGAATTTCTTTGTTATTACAAATAATTTTTACACATGTTTGTAGTTTGGATTTCACAAAACCCCAGGGCAGCAAGCCTCAATTTACTATTTACAAACTAGTTTACAAAGATATTGTTTGTAAACAAAATTGCAATTGCATATGTTCTATTTCTCAAAGGTTGACGGAAGTGAGGAAATGTTTGCAATTACAAATTTGTAATTCCAGTGGGTCAGGGGTTCTGAATTTCAGAAACTGCATTGACAGTTGACATTGTTTGACTGTTCAGGTTATTTTCTTGGTGAGGCTGTTACGTTGCCGAGGCTGTTAGGGTAATGGTTTAGTTATACATAGGTATAGCTGCCAAAAAAGTTATTTCTCGAGAGATTCGAACAGGGATCTGAGTGATCTCCTGCTTTGAAGTTCAGTTACAGTGCACTTTACCGATTGCGCTTCTAAAATTAAGAAATAAAAGAAATACTTCTAAAAGGGAGGCCACTAGTCCTGTGTCGAAATTACTTAGCGTAGCGAGGTAATTCTTTCACCATAACTCGTGTTTCGATCTGCTCTACAAATCTGCTATCTCAGTTCAAACCCCCATGTTAAAGGTGAACTATTGCCTTTAAGCTATCTAAAAGAAGGTACAATGGAAACGGGTGGAAAGGGTTATCTTTTAGCCCAAGACTTGGGACGGGGCGGAAATGGGTCTAGCAAAAAGGGGTTTGAACGGAATGAAGGACAAAATTGTGCCCGTGAAGAGCTCCAGTCCATACGTGCTGGCTGCTGTGCCCGCACGTGCTGGCTGCTGTGCCCGCACGTGCTGACTGCTGTGCACACACGTGCTGGCTGATGTTCCCGCACGTGCTGACTGCTGTGCCCGCACGTGCTGGCTGATGTGCCCGCACGTGCTGACTGCTGTGCCCACACGTGCTGACTGCCGTGTCCATTGTTCGCACGTGCCGACTGTTTATTCAGCAGCAGGTCGGACCACAGGACACCACAGGGGACCGACAGCACCGCCCTCCTCCGCCCTCCGCCGCCCAGTACCGTAGCACGCTGCACCAGACCTGCTCTCAGTGCTGGCTGACAGGCCGCGATAGATGGGTCCGCCGCCGCGCCTCACGCCCCTCCGTGTTCCGCCAACGGAGGCGGCGCGTGGTACTGCGTCGGAAATGTCTCCACTGCGCCACCACCGTCACCAGTCTGCGCCGCTCTGCTCCTCGCAGTGCAGGCTGCAGGGTAACGGTGTAATGAGGACTCTGCAGGGTAACGGTGTAATGAGGACTCTGCAGGGTAACGGTGTAATGAGGACTCTGCAGGGTAACCGTGTAATGAGGACTCTGCAGGGGTTACATTGTGCATCAGAGGGCGGCGTTGAGTGATG
>JAXIVJ010005958.1:10000-15000 GCA_036785665.1 Chirona hameri
CCTTCCAACCTGGCAAGAGACTGCGCTTTCTGTTTTGTCGCCTTGTCAACATGCTCAGAGGGCCCTTCGACCTGCCCTGGGGCCCCTCCGTGCTGACTAGGAGCCCATTCGGCATGTTCAGGGGCCCTTTTGGTCTGGTCAGGGGCCCCTCTGACATGCACAGGGGCCCTTTTACCTTCCCAGAGGCCCTCTGGTGCTGGTCTGTCCAGGGGCCCTCCAGCCTGTTCAGGGGGTCCTTAATTAAAGGAAATAGTTCACCTTCGGATTTTTTTCTTCAGAACACGATTTTATTATATTTTTGAATACAGTTTCTTTTTTTCTTTTCAAAAATGGTCCTACATCGCGCCAATTCAGGACAGAAGGTCGTAAATAATTAATTTCATGGTGTGCGTTATTGGTCTGCGCATGCTCCATGGCAGTGCTGGCACTTCCAGACGGTACGGTATATCATATATGCGCCGAATTCCTTCGCCAAAAAGTCAAATATCTTTGGCTGGAGTCTTTTCAGTCAAGAAAACTTGCAAATAGGGGTTTTCCAACATGGGCTACAAAACAGCTATCTCAGTTTAAAACTAATGTTGAAGGTGAACTATTTCCTTTAAGACCTGGCAAGGGACTGCACTGGCTGCTTTGTCGCCCTGCCGACATGCTCAGGGACCTCTCCGACCTTCCCAGGGGTCCCTCTGTGCTGGCTCGGTGCTCATTCGACGTGTTCAGGGACCCTTTGACCCGCTCAGGGGCCCTTTCGGCTTGTCCAGGGGCCCTTTCGGCTTGTCCAGGGGCCCTTCTGACATGTACAGGGCTCTGCTGAACGTCCAAGGGCCCTCTGGTCTTTCAGAAAGGGCCCTGGTGCCCCTAAATAACCTCTGAAATGCTCTAAACTCTTAAAGACTACGCTTCGCGTAGTCCATGAGCGTGGTCTCGTCGGCCCTTTTCGGTGCGCTGCGCGCTGCGCGCCCGAAAAGGGCCCGCCGGGCCTCCAGGGCGGGGGGGGGGGGGGCGGGTAGCCTCCCCCCGCCCCCCCCCCCCTTGGCTACGTGCCTGCCTCAGGCCTACCGAGTTAATGTTATCGACTTTTAAGCGTTGGTTACAAAATGATCTGTCCGACCTCCTATTTCCCTAAATACGGCAGTATTTGGTAGCATAGCCAACGAGCTACAATAACAGCGCAAGCCCTCATGTGGATGCGCGTGAAATTATTGTGACGTTAGGACAAAATGTATTGGGGTCTGGACGTTTGGAAGAAGACGTTTGGGATGGGTGGTGGTGGTGGTCGGGGGGGGGGGGGGGCACGGAAGTTTTTTTAGGGGGAATCCCAAAGTGTCACATTTCTGAAAACTCATCAGATTTTGCTTGCTTATGCATTGATAGCTGATTTAAAACAAACTTTCCTTAGATAAAGTTGCTTAGATTTTCTTATCAGGAAATGTGTACATTTTGTGCTGATTTCAGGCGGTTTGACGGCTGCTATGGCCCCTTTTCCCCTGGATCTGCCAAGTTTTTTTAGGGGGGGGGAATCCCAAAAAGTCTCACACATTTCTGAAAACTCATCGGATTTCGCTTGCTTATGCATTGATAGCTGATTTAAAACAAACTTCCTTAGATAAAGTTGCTTAGATTTTCTTATCAGGAAATGTGTACATTTTATGCTGATTTCAGGCGGTTTGATGGGTTTGATGGGATATATATTTTTACCCCCAAACTCGAACCCTAGATCCGCCAGTGTGTGGGCCCCCAATTGGCTACGAGGGCCCCTCTGATCCCGTTTGCCCCCCCCCCCCCCCCTGGCCGAAATCCTGGCTACGCCCCTGCACAGACACAGACACATACACAGACACAGACAGACACAGACACATACACAGACACAGACACAGACAGACACAGACACAGACACAGACACAGACACAGACACAGACACAGACACAGACACAGACACATACACACACACACACACACACACACAGACAGGCACACATACAGACACACAGACAGACACACACACACACACACACACACACACACACACACACACACACACACACACACGCACACGCACACGCACACGCACCCGCACCCGAACCCGCACACGCACACGCACACGCACACGCACACGCACACGCACACGCACACGCACACGCACACGCACACGCACACGCACACGCACACGGAAACGCACACGCACACGCACACGCACACGCACACGCACACGCACACGCACACGCACACGCACACGCACACGCACACGCACACGCACACGCACACGCACACGCACACGCACACGCACACACACACACACACACACACACACACACACACACACACACACACACACACACACGTATGTGTGATGGATCGGTGGCACGGCCATCCCTGTTTGCATCATCCCATGTCAGTCCGCTGACGTTAAGTCGCTCCCGAACTACACACAAATGGCCTTCACACATGGCTCGGCCTTGTTTTCACTCCAGCTATAGGGAGCGGCAAGTTCAAGGTCATGCTTTGACAGCGTCATCATGTTACCATAGCGACGGACGGAGGCCTGGCGCCTGGCTGAAACACAGTCTTCGCGCAGCTGCCCCAAGTGGATGCGGGTGCCTATTCAAATACATTAGTGGCACGCATGCAGTGCCTGCACGCACTGTGCGCATCGTGCGCATCCAGAATGGCAGCCGAATGAGCATTGTGCGCACCCAGTTCCCGCAACATCTACATTGTCTGCACGCAGTACCTGCACCAGGGCGGCGCCACGGATTTTTGCCAGGGGTGGCACAATTGATTGAGTAGGTACGCATGCATCCTCTACTGGGAAAAGTGTCGCGGAAGTATAAAATGCATATAGACCTCGCGATAAACAAGATTAAAACTAGAGATGCAATTTTTTTTTCACTCCAAAAACAGGAACCGGCACCGCCACCGCCGTTCGGCAGCTGGAACCCTGTCACTGAAGAGTCCTAGAGGCAGCATCTCACCAGTCAGGTACCAGAGGTGCCATTCCAACGCCTTGATGGCTCACGCTGCGATGCCCTCGTCGACTGACTTGTACGCCTGCAGGTGGCGGTAGAGTTGCAGGTCGTTCCAGGCGGCGCCACTGCTCTGTCGCAGGTCAGCCACCACGTCGCGTAGATATGCGTGATGAAATGAGCGAACGCCTTCACCTTCTGTGTCTGATGAATCGTGGTGATGGTACCCTGAGGAAGAGTTGTGATGCGCTGCTCCATCAGGGCCAGCTTGAGAGTGTAGAGCAGCTTCGCCATCCATCGCGCATTGTGCAGCACCCCCGGCCATTGAAGGCGCTCTGGGCTTTGCCCTGCACCGATATACAGTAGGCACAGCGGAACGAACTCGCGTTAGTCGCCTCGCTTGAAGCTGAGCACTTCTTCAGCGCACGAGGCGAGCTCAGCCCGTAGCTCTCCGAGGAAGACTGGTTCAGCATCGCCAGGAGAGTGTTGCGACAGCGTGATGTTTTCCTCCTCCAGCAGTAGGTTCCACTTGTCGTCCCGCAGGCGCGCGAACAGGCAAACCTCTGGTGAGCGCGATGTCTCCACTTTGAGACCAGCGAAGACGCGGTTCAGGAGAACCTCTCCGATGTGATGCCGGCAGGCGGACCAGAGGAGTGGCCGGTCCAGTGAGCGCTGGGTGGCGACACAGGCCGCCGTGAGGTGGCCGGTGTTGGACGCGGTGATGCCAAACGTCATGTTCACAACGTTGTCAGCACAGCGCCACTCGTGCAGTAACTTACTGGTCAGCCTGACGATGATAGCTCCGCATGCCTCGTCCGTCCCTTTCTCGTTTCCTGGTACACTGAGAAGTTTCAGCTCCGTCGAATCTCCCACCACCACCACCGTCAGGCGCTCCTCTAACCGACGGACATCGCGGAGCGTCGGGGTTAACTTGCTATCCCAGTGCAGGGTGCACATCGGAGGCGGCGTCCACTGCTCACGGCGATCACTGCACATGGCATCTAGCACCTGTCGGCGCGACCGGTCTGCCGTCGCGTAGGATGTGGAGACGCCGGACGAACTGCCACCTGACTCTTCGATCAGGCTGCGCATGAATGCCGCCTGCTACATCGGCGTCATCTTCAGTCTGGTTGCCAAGGACACGATACTCGGCCTGCTAAGGCTGTCAGGTGGAATGAAGACTTGAGCGCCACACTTCTTGCGCTTGCAGGTTCGCGGTTCGGTCTCAGCCGGTAGGGAGGCTACTTCGTCTGCATCGCTGTCTTCATCACTCTCACCTTCCGCTGATAGGCTCCCCTTGGATCCGTCACTGTTCGTCCCCCCCCCAATCGTTTTAAAAAATCGACACCGCTGCATCAGAGGAACTCAGGTCAGGTCACCAGATCAAGTCAAGTGACCCCACCTCCAAAAAAAATATTGCGGTCGTGCCATAGTGATTGACCAAACGGTTTGAAACTCACAGGATGTCATCAGGTGATCAGTACCTACAATTCATTTATCTCGTTTTTTTACATCGGTGACCTAAGGTCATGTCGATTTCGTGAACTCCCCATTATGTCAATGGGGAAAAATATAAACACGTATAAATCCATAGTAAATGGCTAAATTTGACCAGTTTTCACCAGATCCACCACTCCTGCTCGCTCGCCAGCTCGCCAAATGCCCTATGCCAAATTTATGTTCTTTGACCTCTACAAAGTCAACTCAGGTCACCCCAGGTCACGTATGGTTTTTTATTCAATAACGCTTTACCAAATCAAGGTAGAGCAATGCTATTTTCACCATTGCATTTGGCTTGTCGAGACGAATCAAATGATGTAAGAGTTGATCTTTACCGGACCTTGACCTGACCTCAGGTCAGGGGTCAGGTCAATTTATGGATATGATCTAACTAGGTCACCCAAAATTTCATTCGATGCGTCTCGACGAGACAAACAATGGTGAAATCTGTGTTACTATATCATGCTTTTGTCAAAAGTTATTCCTTAAAAACAATTCGGCGATTTTCAAAATGTTTCAAATTCAATGGCTTCTGCTGAC
>JAXIVJ010005958.1:20000-60000 GCA_036785665.1 Chirona hameri
GTCAACAGCGGCCCGAAGTCGGCCCGATGTCGGCCCGACGTCGGGGTAACATCGGCTACACGTCGGGTCAACAGCGGCCCGACGTCGGCCCGACGTCGGCCCGACGTCAGCCCGATGTCGGCATGCCGAGCTGCTTTCCGTGCCGAGATGCCGACGTCGGCTGGACCTCGGCTGAATCTCGGCATATGCGGACATATCCGACGTCCAGCCGACGTCGGCCCGACGTCGGCATGTTTACTGGGATAGTTATCATCTGAGACTGAGCAGAGGGAATGCACAAGTAATGTGTTCAGTGAAAGTGTAAAGTAAGGAGGTTGTTTATCTTTAAATGTGTATGCATGTTTGTTGGCACGCTTTTTTACTAGTCTCACGTTGCAGCACATGCCGTACGGACTACGGACACTAGGACGAAGTTAAAACTAGTATCCTGCTGCTGCAGGTGTCGGCGTGTGAACTGTGTGTCTTGCTGATGCAGGTGTCTGCCTGTGACGTGGACTGCTGCTGCAGGTCTGCCAATGATAAGAAACCGCCGGCGGAAACCGGAGAAGGCGGGGAAAAAACACATAAATAATACAGATTTCCGTGTCGTCGGCATGACTTGCCGATGTCCCAACTATGTATGGTACGCAGTATGCATAAGCGTACACAAGGGGCGGGGGACGGGGTAATTGCCCCCCCCCCCCCTGAAGGTCTGTACAGATGATATCCCTTTGGTCGAAAAAATGAATGATTTTTTTATTTATTTATTTTTAAAGAGAAAAATGGTGAAAATATGCCCTTTTAAAAATATAGTGGGCCAAATCCGTTGAGTTTTTTTTGGCGGGGGTACTTCATGCCCCCTGAGCAAAAATTGCCCCCTCCTGGAGCGAATCCTGGGTACGCTACTGGCAGTGTGCACACTGCAATGTAAAGTAGTTGGTAGGGGACATATTTGGCGTTAACTTAACGCACTAGTTTAAACTTCGTCCTAGTGTCCGTAGTCCGCACGGCATATGCTGCAACGTGAGACTAGTAAACTAGCGTGCCAACAAACATGCATAAACATTTAAACATGAACAACCTCCTTACTTGAAAATATATACACTTGCACTGAACACATTACTTGTACATTCCCTTCATTCAGTCGCAGATGATAACTATCACTTCAATCTGCACAGTAAGTATATTTAACTTTGGTAATGTTAGTGTTGAAATCAGCATGTCGTCTTAGTTTGGACAATTAAGCTTACTTAAAATAATAGTTTTGTATGATTATTGTTCATTATTCATGTTATTTTCCATGTATGTTTACCTATATATAACTAATATTTCGAGTAGTTATTCTTATTTCTTATACTTAAATATCGATACGGAGCCGCAATCGATTTTCATTTCATGCATCTGAGGGCCTATTATCATCGATTGAAGTGCAAACCATCGAATGTATAGCACAGCTTCATGATTTGGGTAAAACGTGGTTCCCACCAGTTGCCACCACGCTAAACCATGCTTCCCACGTCATTTGCTCAAAATAAGAATGCTAGCGCTATCCGCACCCGTATATACGGCCTTGGGTAAAGGTAGGTAGGTAATTGCGCCAACAGTTCTGTCAGACGAAAACGTACACATTTATAAAATATTCCACTCATGATCGCCCAGGATTCTAAATGATTTTATAATAATTTTATTTTTGCCAGTCCTATATTAAACTGTCAAACAATAAGCGCAAGGTATTGAATAATCAATATTTTTGTACCATAGTCCATATGAAAATTCATTTTCCGTGGACATCCGCTAATAACCCAGACAAACGATGAGTGCATGCCATGGGACCTCCAGGCGGACCAGGCCAGGGTAATAGAACAACGGGTAGAACAGTAAGGAATGTAACGCCCAAATGAATTAGACATGGTATAATTTGTATCGTAATTGTTTTGTCTATTATAAATTTAGGGTATTGTTTGCTATCAATAACTTGTATTTCCATAGATTATATCTTTATTTATTGAATTAAACTCCAGCAAATATACGAAGTAGTAGACGTTGGTCAAGCTAGCAGCAGGTTCAGCAGATGGATATCCATCTGTAGATGGATACTCAAACTGAAACGGACCCCTCAGATTGGGCCCAAAAGCTCCTAAATGATATAACTTAACGTCCTGATCATGATGAACATAAAAGCTAAGCTCGGCCTGACCTAGTTAAGAAGTTACAATGGGTCAAAGGTCGAGGTCATCTGGAGTGGACCCCTACGATTTCACTGAAAACCTTCAATATGATCACGTTTGACCTCCTGATTACGATGCGCATAAAAGCTAAGCTCGGCCCGCCCTAGTTAAGAAGTTGCAATGGATCAAAAGTCGAAATAATCTGGGGGCTAAACTTCATGAAAGTCAACCTTGAGCCTTGCGTTGACAAACGCACGTTCTTCGAGTTCGTCGTGCGGTTGCGTCTTCTATCATTGTTATGTATTGTTTATATTGTTGGAATTTGCTTGCGTCCCTTTTAATCTGTGACCTAGGCAATGTACAGCTTTATTGTAATAATCGGGCAGTAATCAGTAGCTGTATAGGGAATAGTTCACCTTTAACATGCATTTTGAACTGAGATAGGAGAATTGCAGGTCCTGGTTCAGGTAAAAAAAGGTGGGTTGTAGTGCAATTATTTCATTAATGTCTTGTGCCAATATGTCTTTGCTTGTATTTTTCGTTGGATGTGTTTATTATCACTATGCTGTTATGCATTGAATGCCTATTTCATTTACTTACCATTTTTTTTGTATTAAGATACTTCATTTCAATGTGTTAACATGATAGGATCCCAGTCAGATATGCATTCCAAGGTTATTCCAAATAAGATGGTCTGCTTCCCCCCAAAAGTATAAACTACATATATCATATATAATTCTAACAAAGGTTTGCTATTGTTGCAGACGGAAACGTCATGCAAGCCCTGGCATTTAAGCTGGAACTGTCCGCGGCACGCTTCAAATCCTCCAGAGATTCTGCAGCTTATCACCGACGTCGGGATGTCCTCTCAGAAGTTCTTGCAGCGCATGCACAAATTCAATGTGCACTCTGGAATGGGAGCTCTGGCAACATCCGGCCTGTGAAATTCTGACAGCTCAGCTCCATGTCAGTCTGTGCAGGCGAGTGAAGCTCCTTGCCAGTCTGTGCAGGCGAGTGAAGCTCCATGCCAGTCTGTGCAGGCAAGTGAAGCTCTTTGCCAGTCTGTGCAGGCGAGTGAAGCTCCATGCCAGTCTGTGCAGGCCAGTGAAGCTCCATGCCAGTCTGTGCAGGCGAGTGAAGCTCTGTGCTAGTCTGTACAGGCGAGTGAAGCTCCATGCCAGTCTGTGCAGGCGAGTGAAGCTCCATGCCAGTCTGTGCAGGCGAGTGAAACTCTATGCTAGTATGTGCAGGCGAGTGAAGCTATATGCCAGTCTGTGCAGGCGAGTGAAGCTCTATGCCAGTCTGTGCAGGCGAGTGAAGCTCTTTGCCAGTCTGTGCAGGCGAGTGAAGCTCTTTGCCAGTCTGTGCAGGCGAGTGAAGCTCTATGCTAGTATGTGCAGGCGAGCGAAGCTCTATGCCAGTCTGTGCAGGCGAGTGAAGCTATATGCCAGTCTGTGAGTTCCCGAGGCGCGAAGGCTACCGCGGCGGCAGGGACGGCTATCAGGACGGCCGGTCGCCGCTGCCCGAGACGGACCCGCCACCGTCGCCCGAACAGCCGCCGCCGCCGCAGCCCCCGGAGCAGCCGCCGTTGCCGCCGGATGACTGGGCCGTCCCCCGTCTCCACCGCCAACACCGACAGAGGAAGACGGAGATGCTGGCTCAGCAGGTGACGCTCGGCAGCAGACGGCAAATTCTCAGCACAAATGGGTCCAGGCCCCTGGCCGGGGCCACCCGCCCACCAGAGGACAGCCTCCCACCCGCGGCGGTCCGCCAACCCGAGGTCAGTCTGCAGGTAGAGGGCGGTATCAGCCGGCTGGCCGCGGAGGCCGCGGCCACCATGACCAGTTCAACCAGTACAACCAGTACGGAGAGGAGCAGCAGGGATACTCGGAGGAGGGATACGACACCGACGCGTCGTACGTACGACCAACAGGGAGACGGCTACGGCCAGGAGTACCCGGAGGAAGAACAGTACAACGATGAGAACGACTACGGTTGTCGATTGCGGCGGTGACCACGCGCGACGATGGGAGGACGTGCGTCTGTCCTGCTGTTCGTTCTTCAATGTGTAAATCCACTTGACCGCTGTGTACGCACCACTTGTAGTGTTTAGATGTCTGTATGGTGTATGTGTAAAACGAACTTGCAAGGGTCTCAAAGTACAACACAACTTATTGTACATGATCCATGACTTGTACATTGTGTTATGGTAATAGCTTCGTGATTCATGTTATGTAATTTATTTTTGTAATCAGTGTTACTTGATATGGCGACAGAGACGTTGGTGATCCATGTATGCTATTATTTGGCGAGTCGCGTCCTGCAGCGATACACAGTGTCCACATGACATCACGATTATACGTAATTAAAATCCGAACGCTGCACTAGATGTTTGTGCGAGTGTATTGCGAGTTCGTTCGTGGGAGTGTGCGATGTTCGTGCGAGTGTCAAACCAACCAATAGAACATGCCTCTTCCCACATGGGCTTTTAATGTCACCACCAGGGGGCAGGAAAGGAAGGTACCAGGTCAGACCACCAGGAGCATGACAGAAGGTACCAGGTCAGACCACCAGGGGGCAGGGCAGGAGATGCGAGGTCAGACCACCAGGACAAGAGGTACCAGGTCAGACCACCAGGGGCAGGACAGGAGAGTATCAGTTAAGACAACCAGGGGGCAGGCCAGGAAGGTACCAGGTCAGACCGCCAGGGGCCAGGAAAGGAGGGTACCAGGTCAGACCACCAGGCGCCAGGACAGGAGGTCAGACTACCAGGGGGCAGGACAGGAGGTAACTGATAAGACCAACTGGGGCAGGACAGGAGGGTACCAGTTGAGACCACCAGGGGGGGGGGCAGGACAGGAGGGTACCACTTCAGACCACCAGGGGGGGGGGGGCGGACAGGAGGGCACCAGGTCAGACCACCAGGGGTAGGACAGGAGAGTATCAGATAAGACCACCAGGGGCAGGACAGGAGGGTACCAGGTCAGACCACCCTAGGAGCCATGACAGGAGGGTACCAGGTCAGAGCACCAGGCGACAGGATAGGCGGTACCAGGTCAGACCACCAGGGGGCAGGACAGGAGGGTACCAGGTGAGACCACCAGGGGCCATGACAGGAGGGTACCAGGTCAGACCACCAGGTGGCAGGACAGGAGGTACCAGGTCAGAGCACCAGAGGGCAGGACAGGAGTGTTGTGTTTCGGTTCGTTTCGTCTAGGCCGCGGAAACAGTAAACACCCGTGTCAGATATATTGCCGTGCCGGCCATAGGGACGCAACTGACACTGAGGCGCCCGTGACCCCGCCCGGCGTCCCTCGGACCATACAATGCCCTCTGGGTATGCGCTGGCAGAGGTGCGCTCAGGGACGGAGCTGGCGGTCGCGAGACAGGGGCGACTCCAGGCAATACAGTACGGAGGGTTAGGCCACAACATAACACTTCCCCCAAGACGGTGGCTTAATTGCAGAAAGTAAATCGTCTTCTAACAAAGCACGCGCACAGCGAAACAAATACGGCGACAACACTAATCGCAGTACGTGGTGTCGCCCCAACGAACTGTCAGGCGCTGGGGCGGCCGCCGTGAGCGGCAGCTGCTACGGTCTCTTCAGACGGGTCCGCGTCGCTGGACCATGTAGGCAGGCCTCCGGCTGGTGGCACGTCTCCGTGTCCGCCGGGCTGGGCCGGCTGCGCCGCTGTACTCCGGGCGCGGCCGCTACTCGTGAGTGGCGCTGCGGTCGCGGCTGTGTCAGCGGCTGCCGGTAGGGGCGCTGTAGTCGCTTGTATAGATGTCGCCACCGTCTGGACTTTCTCTGCCGGAGGCGTGGTGTGCTTGATCTGCGCTGGGAAGTCGGCTGGCAGTATCCCCAGGGCGACTGAGTCGAACCAGCTGATCAGCACGCCCGTCAGCTCTCTGATGACGTAGACGGTGACGTCGACAGAGCGATCGCCCAGTTTCAGCGTTCCACAGAACGCTCCGAGGCAGTCGAGTGGGCGGCGTCCCACGGCGGTGAAGTTCGTCTGTAGGTCCTCCTTCAGCCGAGAAGTGTCGATGCCGATGGACTGAGCGACGTCACTGCCCATGACTGTCGCCTCAGCTCCGGAATCTGGCGTGCACTGCAGCGTGCTGTTTCCGGCCGGATGACACAGATGAACCTTGATCGTAGGCGTTGGATGGGTGCAGACGCCACGGATGTACACGTCCGAGATGACGCGCTGGACGCTTCGTCCGTGCTGTGCTGACCGTCCTCCCTGAGCTGCAGATCCACGGTCAGGGTCCGGGGGCGGTGCAGCGGCAGAAGCTGGTCCCGTGCGGGCGGCCTGACGACACACCACCGCATAGTGTCCGACCTTGCCGCATGTGTGGCACGTGGCGCCAGCGGCGCGGCACGTGGCGGCGTCAGAGTGCTTGTCGCGACCGCACCGCTGACACTGGCCTCCGGGCCCGGGAGACTGGCCGGATGCGTCGCGCGATCGCGGGCCGCGCGATCTGTTGCGAGCTCTCGGGTAGGCTAAAAGTCGCGCCACGGACTGGCCCGCGGGGCCGCGGATGTCGGCACACGTGGCACGCGCGTTCTCAGACGCGCGGCAGATGTCGACAGCACGCTGAAGGGTGATGTCGGGCTCCTCTAGCATCCGCCTCACTGCTTCGTCGTCGCGCGCGCCACACACCACCCGGTCGCGGAGCCGATTGTCCATGCACTGTTCGCAGAACGCGCAGAACGACGCAATCTCCTGTCCAAAAAGTCAAAATCCAAAAAGTCATCGAAACACTCTCCCGCCTCCTGCGCAAACGAGTAAAAGTCACGACGGTCCACGAGTACGTTGCGCTGCTTCCGCAGATGCTTCTCCATGGCAGACACGATATTTGCCAGGGATGCGTTGTCGGCTACGTCCAGAGCGTATCTGATCGCACGGTGCCAGTCCTCGTCCAGGAGGCTGAGAAGCGCGGCGCGCTGGCCTGCGACGGGAAGCGTGGAGGCTCCGGTGAGCATCATGTAGCCGTGCAGCTTCTCCTTCCATACGGCGAAGTCACGCAGCGACGCCGAGGAGGTCAGGTACGGAGCTGGGGTCGTTGAGGCTGGCATCCTGACTGTGGAACGGGCGGCGGCTGCGGACCCTGGGACCTCAGCGCCCGGACCCATCACGGCAGGAGGCTGGCGGCTCATCAGCCGCTCCAGCATGCCAGCGAGGCGCTCCTCTCGCTGCGTTGAGAGTTCCGCCTGCTGAGCGAGGCGCTCTTCTCGCTGAGCGGAGAGTTCCGCCTGCTGAACCAGCAGGGCGGACAATCTGTCCAGATCACTTATCGCACTGATACGCGGCACAGGCTAATCACAGACACGGTCACTGTTCGCAACACTACACGACCGCGCCATGTTGTGTTTCGGTTCGTTTCGTCTAGGCCGCGGAAACAGTAAACACTCGTGTCAGATATATTGCCGTGCCGGCCATAGGGACGCAACTGACACTGAGGCGCCCGTGACCCCGCCCGGCGTCCCTCGAGCCAGACAATGCCCTCTGGGTATGCGCCGGCAGAGGCGCGCTCAGGGACGGAGCTGGCGGTCGCGAGACAGGGGCGACTCCAGGCAATACAGTACGGGGTGTTAGGCCACAACATAACAAGGAGGTATCAGGTCAGACCACGAGGGGCAGGACAGGAGGGTACCAGATAAGAACACCAAGGGCAGGACAGAAGGCACCAAGTCATACCATCAGGAGGCAGGACAGGAGGGTACCAGATAAGAACACCAAGGGCAGGACAGAAGGTACCAAGTCATACCACCAGGAGGCAGGACAGGAGGTACCAGGTCAGACCACCAGGGAAGGAAAGGAGGTACCAGGTCAGACCACCAGGGGGCAGGACAGGAGGTACCAGGTCAGACCACCAGGGAAGGACAGAAGGTACCAAGTCATACCACCAGGGGGCAGGACAGGAGGTACCAGGTCAGACCACCAGGGAAGGACAGGAGGTACCAGGTCAGACCACCAGGGGAAGGACAGGAGGTGCCAGGTCAGACCACCAGGGGCAGGACAGGAGGTACCAGATAAGACCACCAGGGGGCAGGGTACCAGGTAAGACAACTGGGGTCAGGGTGTCTGATCCACTGGGGGGGGGGGGGGGGGTCAGGGTCCTGCCCCTGGTGGTCTGATCTGGTACCCTCCTGCCCTGCCCCTGGTGGTCTGATCTGGCACCCTCCTGTCCTGCCCCTGGTGGTCTGACCTGTTAACCCTCCTGTCCTGCCCCCTGGTGGTCTGACCTGGTACCCTCCTGTCCTGCCCCCTGGTGGTCTGACCTAGTACCCTCCTGCCCTGCCCCCTGGTGGTCTGACCTGGTACCTCTTGTCATGACCCTTGTGGTCTGACCTGGTACCTCTTGCCCTGACCCTGGTGGTCTTATCTGGTACCTTCTGTCCTGCCCCCTGGTGGTCTAACCTGGCACCCTCCTGTCCTGCCCCCTGGTGGTGACATTAAAAACCCATGTGGGAAGAGGCATGTTCTATTGGTTGGTTTGAGACTCGTACGAACATCGCACACTCCCACGAACGAATTCGCAATATACTCGCACGAACATCTAGTGCAGCGGTCTTATTTTAATTACGTATAATCGTGATGTCATGTGGACACTGTGTATCGCTGCAGGACGCGACTCGCCAGATAATAGCATACATGGATCACCAACGTCTCTGTCGCCATATCAAGTAACACTGATTACAAAAATAAATTACATAACATGAATCACGAAGCTATTACCATAACACAATGTACAAGTCATGGATCATGTACAATAAGTTGTGTTGTACTTTGAGAACCTTGCAAGTTCGTTCTACACATACACCATACAGACATCTAAACACTACAAGTGGTGCGTACACAGCGGTCAAGTGGATTTACACATTGAAGAACGAACAGCAGGACAGACGCACGTCCTCCCATCGTCGCGCGTGGTCACCGCCGCAATCGACAACCGTAGTCGTTCTCATCGTTGTACTGTTCTTCCTCCGGGTACTCCTGGTCGTAGCCGTCTCCCTGTTGGTCGTACGTACGACGCGTCGGTGTCGTATCCCTCCTCCGAGTATCCCTGCTGCTCCTCTCCGTACTGGTTGTACTGGTTGAACTGTTCATGGTGGCCGCGGCCTCCGCGGCCAGCCGGCTGATACCGCCCTCTACCTGCAGGCTGACCTCGGGTTGGCGGACCGCCGCGGGTGGGAAGCTGTCCTCTGGTGGGCGGGTGGCCCCGGCCCGGGGCCTGGACCCATTTGTGCTGAGAATTTGCCGTCTGCTGCCGAGCGTCACCTGCTGAGCCAGCATCTCCGTCTTCCTCTGTTGGTGTTGGCGGTGGAGACGGGGGGCGGCCCAGTCATCCGGTGGCAACGGCGGCTGCTCCGGGGGCTGCGGCGGCGGCGGCTGTTCGGGCGACGGTGGCGGGTCCGTCTCGGGCAGCGGCGACCGGCCGTCCTGATAGCCGTCCATGCCGCCACGGTAGCCATCGGGCCTGCCGTCCCTGCGCCGCGGTAGCCATCGCGCCTCGGGAACGCACAGACTGGCATAGAGCTTCACTCGCCTGCACAGACTGGCATAGAGCTTCACTCGCCTGCACAGACTAGCATGGAGCTTCGTCTGCTTCACTCGCCTGCACAGACTAGCATAGAGCTTCACTCGCCTGCACATACTGGCAAAGAGCTTCACTCGCCTGCACAGACTGACAAAGAGCTTCACTCGCCTGCACAGACTGGCATAAAGCTTCACTCGCCTGCACAGACTGGCACAGAGCTTCACACGCCTGCACATACTGGCATGGAGCTTCACTCGCCTGCACAGACTGGCATGGAGCTGAGCTGTCAGAATTTCACAGGCCGGATGTTGCCAGAGCTCCCATTCCAGAGTGCACATTGAATTTGTGCATGCGCTGCAAGAACTTCTGAGAGGACATCACGACGTCGGTGATAAGCTGCAGAATCTCTGGAGGATTTGAAGCGTGCCGCGGACAGTTCCAGCTTAAATGCCAGGGCTTGCATGATGTTTCCGTCTGCATCAATAGCAAACCTTTGTTATAATTATATATGATATATGTAGTTTATACTTTTGGGGGGAAGCAGACCATCTTATTTGCAATAACCTTGGAATGCATGTCTGACTGGGATCCCATCATGTTAACACATTGAAATGAAGTATCTTAATAAAAAATGGTAGGTAAATGAAATAGGCATTCAATGCATAACAGCATAGTGATAATAAACACATCAAACAAAAAATACAAGCGAAGACATATTGGCACAAGACATTAATGAAATAATTGCACTACAACCCACCTTTTTTTACCTGAACCAGGACCTGCAATTCTCCTATCTCAGTTCAAAATGCATGTTAAAGGTGAACTATTCCCTATACAGCTACTGATTACTGCCCGATTATTACAATAAAGCTGTACATTGCCTAGGCCACAGATAAAAAGGAACGCAAGCAAATTCCAATAATATAAACAATAAATAACAATGATAGAAGACGCAACCACACGACGAACTCGAAGAACGTGCGTTTGTCAACGCAAGGCTCAAGGTTGACTTTCATGATGTTTAGCCCCCAGATGATTTCGACTTTTGATCCATTGCAACTTCTTAACTAAGGCGGGCCGAACTTAGCTTTTATGCACATCGTAATCAGGAGGTCAAACGTTATCATATTGAAGGTTTTCAGTGAAATCGTAGGGGTCCGCCCCGAAGACCTTGGCCTTTGCCCATTGTAACTTCTTAACTAGGTCAGGCCGAGCTTAGCTTTTATGCGTATCGTAATCAGGAGGTGAAACTTTATCACGTTGTAGATTTTTAGCGAAATCGTAGGGGTCCGCCCCAATTACCTTGACTTTTGACCCATTGTAACTTCTTAACTAAGGCGGACCGAGCTTAGCTTTTATGCGAAACGCTTATCAGGAGGTGAAACTTTATCATATTGTAGATTTTCAGTGAAATCGTAGGGGTCCGCTCCACATGACCTCGACCTTTGACCCATTGTAACTTCTTAACTAGGGCGGGCCGAGGTTAGCTTTTATGCTCATCATGATCAGGACGTTAAGTTCTATGAGTTAGGAGCTTTTGGGCCCAATCTGAGGGGTCCGTTTCAGTTTGAATATTTTTTATATATTTTTTTTAATAAGTTTAGTCCGAATGTTTTTGAATGGATGGATTTCCGAGGTCAGGATCCACGCTAAGCATAGCTTGTTGCGCAGGTCCTGACCCCACCACCCGATCGCGCAATTCCTGGCGTCCGGCAGAATTTAGAGACGAAAGTTTTACGTGCCCGACATACCTGGACACGGTCCGCCCCGCTCACTGACGTCACCTGACCTTGAGTGCGACCGCTGCCACCGGCCGCAGGTCATCCCAGACAGGAGCAAATAGCGAGCGCCGAAGCGACTCGAACCCGGGCTGCCAGTACCGGGAAAGATCAGAAGTCCAGCACTCTCCCACTGAGCTACAGGGGCGGACAATATCCATCTACAGATGAATATCCATCTGCTGAACCTGCTGCTAGCTTGACCAACGTAAGTAGTAGTCGAAGTAGTGTATATTTGAGTACATGTAGTAGCATTCAGAAGCGGTCATTAAATTATACTACGAAGTAGTAGGCGAAGTAGTGTATATTGCAGTACCTGTAGTAGCATTTGGAAGCGGGTCGGCGGTCGTTCCGACATTTGTTAACCCCCAAGCCCATTTAACCCTTTTACGCCCGGAATATCGAAAAATGGTAAATAGAAACGTTGTAGCTAAGGCTTGTAACTATTTGTTCCAGAAGTCGGATTTAAAATATCTACCATAGGTTACGAGCCAGCCTTGTCTGAAAATCATCGATTTAACATGGAAACCCAAAGGTGTAGTAGGTTTTTAACGCCCAAACGCCCGAGTGCTGCCAATCATTACTAGTGGGGGCTGGACCTGTCCATCGTTCCCTAATCCCTAACGATGAACCCAAGTACGGCATGTCGACGTCGCACGCACCACCCCAAGTACACATCTACGGTATCTTTGCCGTAGATGCGTACTTGCTCATTCACGTCACTTGGTAACAAGGCCCTAGATACTAGGTAGACCCGTCCGGGGTAGGCAGCGAATGGGGGTGACGTCAGGGGCACGTGACGTCACACGCTCCCTATTCAAATAGTGTTAAATTGGCCTACTTTCACGTCCTATGATTTGAATAACTTAGGTGCCAGCGGGATGAATTAAGCACTAAATGATAGATTTAAATGTCCTCTACAGCTCCCTTTCGGTCATTTTCTCCTAAATTGCAAGGGTGAGCCGCTAGGCGAAGTCAAACCGAGGTATGCAAAAAGTGGGCGGTCCATGCCCATATATGGTCAAGGCCCGCCCCTGTACACAAACATGGCGGCCGCGCCGGTCTCGAACGCTCCCGATTCGGCCACACCATTGGTGGAAACTAACTGTGACGTCATTGGAACGTGACTTCATTGGACAGGGTGGAAACGTTATGGAGATAGGCACGACACCCCTCTGACTTGTTAAGATTGGGCCAAGGTCTGTGGTGAATGGTGTAGCACGTGGTCTTTTGTCAGCGGTAGCTGGTCAATGCTCCGTCCATTATCCCCGGCATTGGCTGGGGTCTCAGCCGAACGCCATTGGCGTGGGGGGGGGGGGAGGGGGTCGCCACTGGCTATCTTCCGAACCAATAATCACAGAGAGGCGCGCAAGGCGGCAATCGAAAGCTCTCGATGAAATGCATCCAAAGCATACAATATATTTTCAAACTGAGGTAAAATGTCCGGTCACGGTCAGGTCAAAGTTCAGAATTGAGATATTTCAGTTTTTGGGCCATACTTTCCATCCAAAGCCTTAGATTGAGACTATTATCGCACACAGTGCTCTAAAAGGTGTAATGCATCTCTCGCATAAGCAAACGTGAAATTGTAAGCAAAGGTCAAGGTCAAGGTTAGGTCACATAAGGTCACAGTTCCACGAAAGCCATGCGACACATGTGTTATGGGTTATTATGCAAGTATAATTCGATAGCACCAGCCATTTTCACAATCTGACACCATATCAAGTCAAGGTCAGGTCATATGAGGTCAAAATTTGAAATTGATAAATATAAATAAAGAAGTTTCTAGACCAGTTTTGTCTCAGCAATACAGTTCTGGCATATACAAGCTGGTCACTAAAAGCAAAAGAACGCAATTTCAAAATATGATGTCATGAGTTACTCATACTTAGGGAGCCATAAGTCATTCAAAAATAAAGATATTGCTTTTAAATTTAGTTTGGGTATTTTCCAAATGTGGTACTTCAACATATCTTCCGTTCTTTTGAAATGTTTAAACATTTTGACTTTGTGGGCATTTTTTCAACACAAAAATCTTCAAGTTGTGAGGGTCAAAAACCAAAAGTTGCAGAAATCCGAGATTGCTATTTTGTAGCCCTTGCTATTTGCTATCTTTTGACGTTTTCGATTGCATTTTCTCACAATATGGCATTTGTACGGCCTGCTAAAGCAGAGCTAACTTTTGTGTCAAACTCGTGTGTAGTGACGTCACTAGATTCGCTATATCTCGGACAAAAATGAGATGAAATTGCTTTATTTTTGCCCAGAAAACGTAAAATGAATGTAGGAGAAGGTACCTGAAGTTTCACGTCGCTAGCGCTATTAGTTTTTGGGCTATTTCGAAAGTTCGTCAGAGGGGGGGGGGGGGGGGGGCGCCCCCCCAGCCAATGGCAGGATAAATGCGCGACCGGAATTCGTGATATCTTTTTTAACACGCGCCCTGGAAGGGGGGGGGGCGAAATCCGCCCACCCCTCCGAGTTTTAGAGGATAGCGCAAAACGGCGGCGCGCATCGCCGCCTTTTTTGCATACCTGTTCGGAAATTAACTACCCACATTATGTAAAATTCTTGACCTCGGGTCATCTCAGGTCAGGTCACCAGACCAGGTCACGTGATGACCCCAACTCCAAAACGTTTGCAGTAGTACCAAAGCCACAGTTTTAAGCCGATCAGTTTTAAACTTGCAGGATTTCATAAGGTCATCGATACCTACAATTTATTTATCTCGGATTTCTAATATCGGTGACCTAAGGTCGTGTTAATTTCGTGACCGCCAACACTGTTTGTCAATAACTATCGACATAATGAAGATAGAGAGGTGAAAACGATACCAATGTATTTGTCTCGTCGGAACACGTCTCTTAACATGCACACGACCTTGACAAACTTGACCTTGACCTGAGGTCAAATTTCTTAGTTGACCTAAACTGGTCAAAATGAATATGATTCGAAGTGCCTTGACGAGACAAACAGGATGTCGTCAAACGTATCGCTTTATCTTTCTTAGATAAACAGTTATATGCGAAAAATCGTTTAGCCAAAAAATAATTTTGTTTACATTTGATGACCTCTGGAGGCTAAACTATTAACCTGACCTGAGCTCAAATCCAAAGACACATATTGCGATTAAATTGTTCAAGAGCTTTCGATTGTAGCTATCGTACTGGTTATTGATTCACCTTTTTTTGGAAGGATTCAATCACGATTCATTTTGGAATATGAATGATTCAGTCACCGTTTGGTTTATGTATAACTATTTTGAGAAAAGATTCTTTCCGATTCAAAGAATCAATTTTGTTTAATCAAATCACGTTTGACTCACCATTGAAATAACATTGACAGTCTTTTTGATTCAACCAACGTTGTTTCTATGCGGGTTTTGATTCAATCATGATTCATGAATACACAAAATCCGGCGGTGAATCGATTCTCCTTCGATTCAAGGGATTTTTATTGAACGATTCTAATCGATTCAATAAGATTCGAATCAATAACCAGTCTGCTAGCTATCATAGTTCCCGATATATTTGGGGGTGTTCGAAGCGAAGTCCTAAAACTGGCAAATCTGATCTCTGATGACCTCTGGTGACCTCAATATTGACCTCATCTAAAAAAGACCGATATACTTTCGATAGACCTTGTCTCTAGCTATCTGACGCCGTTTTCTGTTTGTCGATACATTGCGTGGTTTTCGAGATCATGGGGGGGGGGGTGGGCGAAATCCCCCCCCCCCCCCCCTCCAGGGTGTGTAATTATCAGAGGCCCTCCAGGTCGCGTATTAAGTTGGTTCTGTATGCCATATCATCAGCTGAGTGGGAACCTAACATGCCCTATGCGCAAGGACATTTGAACTAGGCGTTTTCCTTTGAGGGGATCGGCATTTATCCGCTTCCAATTTACCTATACCGTCCGAAAAATATCACTGGATTAAAGGATCAACGGTTCAACGGGTCAAAAAACCGACCAGTCGATGGCTTAACCGGTCGACGGATTAGCGGATCACGCTACCTACCGACAAACGTCAATGGGACACCAGGTTAACGGGTGTACGGGTCAGCCATCCTCGCTATCACACTCACGACTCCTTCTCACTAATTAGTGCCCAGGTCAGCGCATGCTAGTAAACAAACCACCAGTGACCTCAAACAGGCCCCCTTCTCTGACCTCAACAAACCACCAGCAACCTCAAACAGGCCCCCTTCTCTGAGCACCAGTGACCTCAAACAGGCCCCCTTCTCTGACCTCAACAAACCACCAGCAACCTCAAACGCGCCCTCTTCTCTGAGCACCAGGGACCTCAAACGGGCCCTCTTCTCTGAGCACCAGGGACCTCAAACAGGCCCTCTTCTCTCACCACCAGTGACCTCAAACCCACCCTCTTCTCTGAGCACCAGGGACCTCAAACGGGCCCTCTTCTCTGAGCACCAGGGACCTCAAACAGGCCCTCTTCTCTCACCACCAGCAACCTCAAACGCACCCTCTTCTCTGAGCACCAGGGACCTCAAACGGGCCCTCTTCTCTGAGCACCAGGGACCTCAAACAGGCCCTCTTCTCTCACCACCAGTGACCTCAAACAGGCCCTCTTCTCTGACCATCAGTGACCTCAAACTGGACCTCTTCTCTGACCTCAACAAACCACCAGTGACATCAAACAGGCCCTCTTCTCTGACTACCAGGGACCTCAAACGGGACCTCAAACAGGCCCTCTTCTCTCACCACCAGCAACCTCAAACGCACCCTCTTCTCTGAGCACCAGGGACCTCAAACGGGCCCTCTTCTCTGAGCACCAGGGACCTCAAACAGGCCCTCTTCTCTCACCACCAGTGACCTCAAACAGGCCCTCTTCTCTGACCATCAGTGACCTCAAACTGGACCTCTTCTCTGACCTCAACAAACCACCAGTGACATCAAACAGGCCCTCTTCTCTGACTACCAGGGACCTCAAACGGGACCTCAAACAGGCCCTCTTCTCTGACCCCAACAAACCACCAGTGACATCAAACAGGCCCTCTTCTCTGACCTCAACAAACCACCAGTGACCTCAAACAGGCCCTCTTCTCTAACCACCAGGGACCCCAAACAGGTCCTCTTCTCTGACCACCAGGGAGCTCAAACAGCTCCTCTTCTCTGACCACCAAGGAACCTCAAACGGGCCCTCTTCTCTGACCTCAACAAACCACCAGTGACCTCAAACGGGCCCTCTTATCTGATCTCAACAAACCACCAGTGACCTCAAACGGGTCCTCTTATCTGACCACCAGTGACCTCAAACGGGCCCTCTTATCTGATCTCAACAAACCACCAGTGACCTCAAACAGGCCCTCTTCTCTAACCACCAGGAACCTCAAACAAGCCCTCTTCTCTGACCTCAACAAACCACCAGTGACCTCAAACAGGCCCTCTTCTCTGACCAGAAGAGGGACCTCAAACGGGCCCTCTTCTCTGACCACCAGGGACCTCAAACTCTTCTCCGACCTCAACAAACCACCAGGAACCTCAAACAGGTCCTCTTCTCTGACCACCAGTGACCTCAAACAGGCCCTCTTCTCTGACCAGAAGAGGGACCTCAAACGGGCCCTCTTCTCTGACCACCAGGGACCTCAAACTCTTCTCCGACCTCAACAAACCACCAGGAACCTCAAACAGGTCCTCTTCTCTGACCACCAGTGACTTCAAACAGGCCCTCTTCTCTGACCTCAACAAACCACCAGTGATCTCAAACAGGCTTCTTCTCTGACCACCAGGGACCTCAAACAGGCCCGCTTCTCTGACCACCAGGGACCTCAAACAGGCCCTCGTCTCTGACCACCAGGGACCTCAAACGGACCCTCTTCTCTGACCTAAACAAACTACCAGTGACCTCAAACAGGCCCTCTTCTCTGACCACCAGGGACCTCAAACGGGCCCTCTTCTCTGAGCACCAGGGACCTCAAACAGGCCCTCTTCTCTGAGCACCAGGGACCTCAAACGGGCCCTCTTCTCTGACCACCAGGGACCTCAAACAGGCCCTCTTTTCTGACCTCAACAAACCACCAGGAACCTTAAACAGGCCCTCTTCTCTGAGCACCAGGGACCTCAAACGGGCCCTCTTCTCTGACCAACAGGGACCTCAAACAGGCCCTCTTCTCTGAGCACCAGGGACCTCAAACAGGACCTCAAACAGGCCCTCTTCTCTGACCCCAACAAACCACCAGTGACAACAAACAGGCCCTCTTCTCTGACCTCAACAAACCACCAGTGACCTCAAACAGGCCCTCTTCTCTAACCACCAGGGACCTCAAACAGGTCCTCTTCTCTGACCACCAGGGAGCTCAAACAGCTCCTCTTCTCTGACCACCAAGGAACCTCAAACGGGCCCTCTTCTCTGACCTCAACAAACCACCAGTGACCTCAAACGGGCCCTCTTATCTGATCTCAACAAACCACCAGTGACCTCAAACGGGTCCTCTTATCTGACCACCAGTGACCTCAAACGGGCCCTCTTATCTGATCTCAACAAACCACCAGTGACCTCAAACAGGCCCTCTTCTCTAACCACCAGGAACCTCAAACAAGCCCTCTTCTCTGACCTCAACAAACCACCAGTGACCTCAAACAGGCCCTCTTCTCTGACCAGAAGAGGGACCTCAAACGGGCCCTCTTCTCTGACCACCAGGGACCTCAAACTCTTCTCCGACCTCAACAAACCACCAGGAACCTCAAACAGGTCCTCTTCTCTGACCACCAGCGACCTCAAACAGGCCCTCTTCTCTGACCTCAACAAACCACCAGTGATCTCAAACAGGCTTCTTCTCTGACCACCAGGGACCTCAAACAGGCCCGCTTCTCTGACCACCAGGGACCTCAAACAGGCCCTCTTCTCTGACCACCAGGGACCTCAAACGGACCCTCTTCTCTGACCTAAACAAACTACCAGTGACCTCAAACAGGCCCTCTTCTCTGACCACCAGGGACCTCAAACGGGCCCTCTTCTCTGAGCACCAGGGACCTCAAACAGGCCCTCTTCTCTGAGCACCAGGGACCTCAAACGGGCCCTCTTCTCTGACCACCAGGGACCTCAAACAGGCCCTCTTTTCTGACCTCAACAAACCACCAGGAACCTTAAACAGGCCCTCTTCTCTGAGCACCAGGGACCTCAAACGGGCCCTCTTCTCTGACCAACAGGGACCTCAAACAGGCCCTCATCTCTGAGCACCAGGGACCTCAAACGGGCCCTCTTCTCTGACCACCAGTGAACTCAAACAGGTCCTCTTCTCTGACCTCAACAAACCACCAGAAACCTCAAACAGGCCCTCTTCTCTGACCACCAGGGACCTCAAATAGGCCATCTTCTCTGACCACCAGGGACCTCAAACAGGTCCTCTTCTCTGACCTCAACAAACCACCAGTGACCTCAAACAGGCCCTCTTCTCTCACCACCAGTGACCTCAAACAGGCCCTATTCTCTGACCACCAATGACCTGAAACAGGCCCTCTTCTCTCACCACCAGTGACCTGAAACAGGCCCTCTTCTCTCACCACCAGTGACCTCAAACAGGCCCTCTTCTCTGACCATCAGTGACCTCAAACTGGACCTCTTCTCTGACCACCAGGGACCTCAAACAGGCCCTCTTCTCTGACCACCAGGGACCTCAAACAGAGAAGAGGGCAACAAGGCTCAACAAACCACCACTGACCTCAAATATGCCCTCTTCTCTGACCACCATGGACCTCAAACGGGCCCTCTTCTCTGACCACCAGGGACCTCAAACAGGTCCTCTTCTCTGACCACAAGTGACCTCAAACAGGTCCTCTTCTCTGACCACCAGGGATCTCAAACGGGCCCTCTTCTCTGACCAACTGGGACCTCAAACAGGCCCTCTTCTCTGACCACCAGGGACCTCAAACAGACCTTCTTCTATGACCTCAACAAACCACCAGTGACCTCAAACGGGCCCTCTTCTCTGACCTCAATACACCACCAGGAACCTCAAACAGGCCCTCTCTCTGACCGCCAGGGACCTCAAACGTGCCCTCTTCCCTGACCACCAGGGACCTTAAACAGGTGCTCATCTCTGACCTCAACAAACGACCAGTGACCTCAAACAGGCCTTCTTCTCTGAACACCAGGGACCTCAAACAGGCCCTCTTCTCTGACCACCAGGGACCTCAAACAGAGAAGAGGGCAACAAGGCTCAACAAACCACCACTGACCTCAAATATGCCCTCTTCTCTGACCACCATGGACCTCAAACGGGCCCTCTTCTCTGACCACCAGGGACCTCAAACAGGTCCTCTTCTCTGACCACCAGTGACCTCAAACAGGCCCTCTTCTCTGACCACCAGGGACCTCAAACAGGTCCTTTTCTCTGACCACCTGTGACCTCAAACAGGTCCTCTTCTCTGACCTCAACAAACTACCAGTGACCTCAAACAGGCCCTCTTCTCTGACCACCAGGGACCTCAAACAGGCCCTCTTCTCTGACCACCAGGGACCTCAAACAGGCCCTCTTCTCTGACCACCAGGGACCTCAAACAGGCCCTCTTCTCTGACCACCAGGAACCTCAAACAGGCCCTCTTCTCTGACCACCAGGGACCTCAAACAGGTCCTCTTCTCTCACCACCAGTGACCTCAAACAGGTCCTCTTCTCTGACCACCAGGGACCTCAAACAGGCCCTCTTCTCTGACCACCAGGGACCTCAAACAGGTCCTCTTCTCTGACCACCAGGGAGCTCAAACAGCTCCTCTTCTCTGACCACCAAGGAACCTCAAACGGGCCCTCTTCTCTGACCTCAACAAACCACCAGTGACCTCAAACGGGCCCTCTTATCTGATCTCAACAAACCACCAGTGACCTCAAACGGGTCCTCTTATCTGACCACCAGTGACCTCAAACGGGCCCTCTTATCTGATCTCAACAAACCACCAGTGACCTCAAACAGGCCCTCTTCTCTAACCACCAGGAACCTCAAACAAGCCCTCTTCTCTGACCTCAACAAACCACCAGTGACCTCAAACAGGCCCTCTTCTCTGACCAGAAGAGGGACCTCAAACGGGCCCTCTTCTCTGACCACCAGGGACCTCAAACTCTTCTCCGACCTCAACAAACCACCAGGAACCTCAAACAGGTCCTCTTCTCTGACCACCAGTGACCTCAAACAGGCCCTCTTCTCTGACCTCAACAAACCACCAGTGATCTCAAACAGGCTTCTTCTCTGACCACCAGGGACCTCAAACAGGCCCGCTTCTCTGACCACCAGGGACCTCAAACAGGCCCTCGTCTCTGACCACCAGGGACCTCAAACGGACCCTCTTCTCTGACCTAAACAAACTACCAGTGACCTCAAACAGGCCCTCTTCTCTGACCACCAGGGACCTCAAACGGGCCCTCTTCTCTGAGCACCAGGGACCTCAAACAGGCCCTCTTCTCTGAGCACCAGGGACCTCAAACGGGCCCTCTTCTCTGAGCACCAGGGACCTCAAACAGGCCCTCTTTTCTGACCTCAACAAACCACCAGGAACCTTAAACAGGCCCTCTTCTCTGAGCACCAGGGACCTCAAACGGGCCCTCTTCTCTGACCAACAGGGACCTCAAACAGGCCCTCTTCTCTGAGCACCAGGGACCTCAAACAGGCCCTCTTCTCTGACCACCAGGGACCTCAAACAGGCCCTCTTCTCTGACTACCAGGGACCTCAAACGGGACCTCAAACAGGCCCTCTTATCTGACCCCAACAAACCACCAGTGACAACAAACAGGCCCTCTTCTCTGACCTCAACAAACCACCAGTGACCTCAAACAGGCCCTCTTCTCTAACCACCAGGGACCTCAAACAGGTCCTCTTCTCTGACCACCAGGGAGCTCAAACAGCTCCTCTTCTCTGACCACCAAGGAACCTCAAACGGGCCCTCTTATCTGACCTCAACAAACCACCAGTGACCTCAAACGGGCCCTCTTATCTGATCTCAACAAACCACCAGTGACCTCAAACGGGTCCTCTTATCTGACCACCAGTGACCTCAAACGGGCCCTCTTATCTGATCTCAACAAACCACCAGTGACCTCAAACAGGCCCTCTTCTCTAACCACCAGGAACCTCAAACAAGCCCTCTTCTCTGACCTCAACAAACCACCAGTGACCTCAAACAGGCCCTCTTCTCTGACCAGAAGAGGGACCTCAAACGGGCCCTCTTCTCTGACCACCAGGGACCTCAAACTCTTCTCCGACCTCAACAAACCACCAGGAACCTCAAACAGGTCCTCTTCTCTGACCACCAGCGACCTCAAACAGGCCCTCTTCTCTGACCTCAACAAACCACCAGTGATCTCAAACAGGCTTCTTCTCTGACCACCAGGGACCTCAAACAGGCCCGCTTCTCTGACCACCAGGGACCTCAAACAGGCCCTCTTCTCTGACCACCAGGGACCTCAAACGGACCCTCTTCTCTGACCTAAACAAACTACCAGTGACCTCAAACAGGCCCTCTTCTCTGACCACCAGGGACCTCAAACGGGCCCTCTTCTCTGAGCACCAGGGACCTCAAACAGGCCCTCTTCTCTGAGCACCAGGGACCTCAAACGGGCCCTCTTCTCTGACCACCAGGGACCTCAAACAGGCCCTCTTTTCTGACCTCAACAAACCACCAGGAACCTTAAACAGGCCCTCTTCTCTGAGCACCAGGGACCTCAAACGGGTCCTCTTCTCTGACCAACAGGGACCTCAAACAGGCCCTCATCTCTGAGCACCAGGGACCTCAAACGGGCCCTCTTCTCTGACCACCAGTGAACTCAAACAGGTCCTCTTCTCTGACCTCAACAAACCACCAGAAACCTCAAACAGGCCCTCTTCTCTGAGCACCAGGGACCTCAAATAGGCCATCTTCTCTGACCACCAGGGACCTCAAACAGGTCCTCTTCTCTGACCTCAACAAACCACCAGTGACCTCAAACAGGCCCTCTTCTCTCACCACCAGTGACCTCAAACAGGCCCTATTCTCTGACCACCAATGACCTGAAACAGGCCCTCTTCTCTCACCACCAGTGACCTGAAACAGGCCCTCTTCTCTCACCACCAGTGACCTCAAACAGGCCCTCTTCTCTGACCATCAGTGACCTCAAACTGGACCTCTTCTCTGACCACCAGGGACCTCAAACAGGCCCTCTTCTCTGACCACCAGGGACCTCAAACAGAGAAGAGGGCAACAAGGCTCAACAAACCACCACTGACCTCAAATATGCCCTCTTCTCTGACCACCATGGACCTCAAACGGGCCCTCTTCTCTGACCACCAGGGACCTCAAACAGGTCCTCTTCTCTGACCACAAGTGACCTCAAACAGGTCCTCTTCTCTGACCACCAGGGATCTCAAACGGGCCCTCTTCTCTGACCAACTGGGACCTCAAACAGGCCCCCTTCTCTGACTACCAGGGACCTCAAACAGACCTTCTTCTATGACCTCAACAAACCACCAGTGACCTCAAACGGGCCCTCTTCTCTGACCTCAATACACCACCAGGAACCTCAAACAGGCCCTCTCTCTGACCGCCAGGGACCTCAAACGTGCCCTCTTCCCTGACCACCAGGGACCTTAAACAGGTGCTCATCTCTGACCTCAACAAACGACCAGTGACCTCAAACAGGCCTTCTTCTCTGAACACCAGGGACCTCAAACAGGCCCTCTTCTCTGACCACCAGGGACCTCAAACAGGTCCTCTTCTCTGACCACCAGTGACCTCAAACAGGCCCTCTTCTCTGACCACCAGGGACCTCAAACAGGTCCTTTTCTCTGACCACCTGTGACCTCAAACAGGTCCTCTTCTCTGACCTCAACAAACTACCAGTGACCTCAAACAGGCCCTCTTCTCTGACCACCAGGGACCTCAAACAGGCCCTCTTCTCTGACCACCAGGGACCTCAAACAGGCCCTCTTCTCTGACCACCAGGGACCTCAAACAGGCCCTCTTCTCTGACCACCAGGAACCTCAAACAGGCCCTCTTCTCTGACCACCAGGGACCTCAAACAGGTCCTCTTCTCTCACCACCAGTGACCTCAAACAGGTCCTCTTCTCTGACCACCAGGGACCTCAAACAGGCCCTCTTCTCTGACCACCAGGGACCTCAAACAGGTCCTCTTCTCTCACCACCAGTGACCTCAAACAGGTCCTCTTCTCTGACCACCAGTGACCTCAAACCTGCCTTCTTCTCTGAACACCAGGGACCTCAAACAGGCCCTCTTCTCTGACCACCAGGGACCTCAAACAGGTCCTCTTCTCTCACCAACTGTGACCTCAAACAGGTCCTCTTCTCTGACCACCAGGGACCTCAAACAGGCCCTCTTCTCTGACCACCAGGGACCTCAAACAGGCCCTCTTCTCTGACCACCAGGGACCTCAAACAGGCCCTCTTCTCTGACCACCAGGGACCTCAAACAGGCCCTCTTATCTGACCACCAGGAACCTCAAACATGCCCTCTTCTCTGACCTCAACAAACCACCAGTGACCTCAAACAGGCCCTCTTCTCTGACCACCAGGGACCTCAAACGGGCCCTCTTCTCTGACCACCAGGGACCTCAAACGGGCCCTCTTCCCTGACCACCAGTGACCTCAAACAGGCCTCTTCTCTGACCTCAACAAACCACCAGTGACCTCAAACAGGCCCTCTTCTCTGACCACCAGGAACCTCAAACAGGCCCTCTTCTCTGACCTCAACAAACCACCAGTGACCTCAAACAGGCCCTCTTCTCTCACCACCAGTGACCTCAAACAGGCCCTATTCTCTGACCACCAGTGACCTCAAACAGGCCCTCTTCTCTCACCACCAGTGACCTCAAACAGGCCCTCTTCTCTCACCACCAGTGACCTCAAACAGGCCCTCTTCTCTGACCATCAGTGACCTCAAACTGGACATCTTCTCTGACCTCAACAAACCACCAGTGACCTCAAACAGGCCCTCTTCTCTGACCACCAGGGACCTCAAACGGGCACTCTTCTCTGACCTCAACAAACCACCAGGAACCTCAAACAGGCCCTCTTCTCCGACCACCAGGGACCTCAAACGTGCCCTCTTCTCTGACCTCAACACTCCACCCGTGACCTCAAACAGGCCCTCTTCTCTGACCACCAGGGACCTCAAACGGGCCCTCTTCTCTGACCACCAGGGACCTCAAACAGGTCCTCTTCTCTGACCTCAACAAACCACCAGTGACCTCAAATATGCCCTCTTCTCTGACCACCATGGACCTCAAACGGGCCCTCTTCTCTGACCACCATGGACCTCAAACAGGTCCTCTTCTCTGACCACCAGTGACCTCAAACAGGTCCTCTTCTCTGACCACCAGGGATCTCAAACGGGCCCTCTTCTCTGACCACCAGGGACCTCAAACAGGCCCTCTTCTCTGACCACCAGGAACCTCAAACAGACCCTCTAGTATGACCTCAATAAACCACCAGTGACCTCAAACGGGCCCTATTCTCTGAACTCAATAAACCACCAGGAACCTCAAACAGGCCCTCCTCTCTGACCGCCAGGGACCTCAAACGTGCCCTCTTCTCTGACCACCAGTAACCTCAAACAGGCCTCTTCTCTGACCTCAACAAACCACCAGTGACCTCAAACAGGCCCTGTTCTCTGACCACCAGGAACTTCAAACAGGCCCTCTTCTCCGACCTCAACAAACCACCAGTGACCTCAAACAGGCCCTCTTCTCTGACCACCAGGGACCTCAAACGGGTCCTCTTCTCTGACCACCAGGGACCTCAAACTGGCCCTCTTCTCTGACCACCAGTGACCTCAAACAGGTCCTCTTCTCTCACCACCAGGGACCTCAAACGGGTCCTCTTCTCTGACCACCAGGGACCTCAAACAGGCCCTCTTCTCTGACCACCAGGGACCTCAAACAGGCCCTCTTATCTGACCACCAGGGACCTCAAACAGGCCCTCTTCTCTGACCACCAGGGACCTCAAACAGGCCCTCTTCTCTGACCACCAGAAACCTCAAACAGGCCCTCTTCTCTGAACTCAACAAATCACCGGTGACCTCAAACAGGCCCTCTTCTCTGACCACCAGGGACCTCAAACGGGCCCTCTTCCCTGACCACCAGTGACCTTAAACAGGTTTCTTCTCTGACCTCAACAAACCACCAGTGACCTCAAACAGACCCTCTTCTCTGACCACCAGGAACCTCAAACAGGCCCTCTTCTCTGACCTCAACAAACTACCAGTGGCCTCAAACAGGTCCTCTTCTCTGACCACCAGGAACCTCAAACAGGCCCTCTTCTCTGACCACCAGGAACCTCAAACAGGCCCTCTTCTCTGACCACCAGGGACCTCAAACAGGTCCTCTTCTCTCACCACCAGTGACCTCAAACAGGTCCTCTTCTCTGACCACCAGGGACCTCAAACAGGCCCTCTTCTCTGACCACCAGGGACCTCAAACAGGTCCTCTTCTCTCACCACCTGTGACCTTAAACAGGTCCTCTTCTCTGACCACCAGGGACCTCAAACAGGCCCTCTTCTCTGACCACCAGGGACCTCAAACAGTCCCTCTTCTCTGACCACCAGGGACCTCAAACAGGCCCTCTTCTCTGACCACCAGGGACCTCAAACAGGCCCTCTTATCTGACCACCAGGAACCTCAAACAGGCCCTCTTCTCTGACCTCAACAAACCACCAGTGACCTCAAACAGGCCCTCTTCTCTGACCACCAGGGACCTCAAACGGGCCCTCTTCTCTGACCACCAGGGACCTCAAACGGGCCCTCTTCCCTGACCACCAGTGACCTCAAACAGGCCTCTTCTCTGACCTCAACAAACCACCAGTGACCTCAAACAGGCCCTCTTCTCTGACCACCAGGAACCTCAAACAGGCCCTCTTCTCTGGCCTCAACAAACCACCAGTGACCTCAAACAGGCCCTCTTCTCTCACCACCAGTGACCTCAAACAGGCCCTATTCTCTGACCACCAGTGACCTCAAACAGGCCCTCTTCTCTCACCACCAGTGACCTCAAACAGGCCCTCTTCTCTCACCACCAGTGACCTCAAACAGGCCCTCTTCTCTGACCATCAGTGACCTCAAACTGGACCTCTTCTCTGACCTCAACAAACCACCAGTGACCTCAAACAGGTCCTCTTCTCTGACCACCAGTGACCTCAAACAGGTCCTCTTCTCTGACCACCAGGGATCTCAAACGGGCCCTCTTCTCTGACCACCAGGGACCTCAAACAGGCCCTCTTCTCTGACCACCAGGGACCTCAAACAGACCCTCTAGTATGACCTCAACAAACCACCAGTGACCTCAAACGGGCCCCCTTCTCTGACCTCAATAAACCACCAGGAACCTCAAACAGGCCCTCTTCTCTGACCGCCAGGGACCTCAAACGTGCCCTCTTCTCTGACCACCAGGGACCTCAAACAGGTGCTCTTCTCTGACCTCAACAAACGACCAGTGACCTCAAACAGGCCTTCTTCTCTGAACACCAGGGACCTCAAACAGGCCCTCTTCTCTGACCACCAGGGACCTCAAACAGGTCCTCTTCTCTGACCACCAGTGACCTCAAACAGGCCCTCTTCTCTGACCACCAGGGACCTCAAACAGGTCCTCTTCTCTGACCACCAGTGACCTCAAACAAGTCCTCTTCTCTGACCTCAACAAACTACCAGTGACCTCAAACAGGCCCTCTTCTCTGACCACCAGGGACCTCAAACAGGCCCTCTTCTCTGACCGCCAGGGACCTCAAACAGGTCCTCTTCTCTGACCACCAGTGACCTCAAACAGGCCCTCTTCTCTGACCACCAGGGACCTCAAACAGGTCCTCTTCTCTGACCACCAGTGACCTCAAACAGGTCCTCTTCTCTGACCACCAGGGATCTCAAACGGGCCCTCTTCTCTGACCACCAGGGACCTCAAACAGGTCCTCTTCTCTGACCTCAACAAACCACCAGTGACCTCAAATATGCCCTCTTCTCTGACCACCAGGGACCTCAAACGGGCCCTCTTCTCTGACCACCAGGGACCTCAAACAGGTCCTCTTCTCTGACCACCAGTGACCTCAAACAGGTCCTCTTCTCTGACCTCAACAAACCACCAGTGACCTCAAATATGCCCTCTTCTCTGACCACCATTGACCTCAAACGGGCCCTCTTCTCTGACCACCAGGGACCTCAAACAGGTCCTCTTCTCTGACCACCAGGGACCTCAAACGGGCCCTCTTCTCTGACCACCAGGGACCTCAAACAGGTCCTCTTCTCTGACCTCAACAAACCACCAGTGACCTCAAATATGCCCTCTTCTCTGACCACCATTGACCTCAAACGGGCCCTCTTCTCTGACCACCAGGGACCTCAAACAGGTCCTCTTCTCTCACCTCAACAAACCACCAGTGACCTCAAATATGCCCTCTTCTCTGACCACCATTGACCTCAAACGGGCCCTCTTCTCTGACCACCAGGGACCTCAAACAGGTCCTCTTCTCTGACCACCAGTGACCTCAAACAGGTCCTCTTCTCTGACCACCAGGGATCTCAAACGGGCCCTCTTCTCTGACCACCAGGGACCTCAAACAGGCCCTCTTCTCTGACCACCAGGGACCTCAAACAGACCCTCTAGTATGACCTCAACAAACCACCAGTGACCTCAAACGGGCCCTCTTCTCTGACCTCAATAAACCACCAGGAACCTCAAACAGGCCCTCTTCTCTGACCGCCAGGGACCTCAAACGAGCCCTCTTCTCTGACCACCAGGGACCTCAAACAGGTGCTCTTCTCTGACCTCAACAAACGACCAGTGACCTCAAACAGGCCTTCTTTTCTGAACACCAGGGACCTCAAACAGGCCCTCTTCTCTGACCACCAGGGACCTCAAACAGGTCCTCTTCTCTGACCACCAGTGACCTCAAACAGGCCCTCTTCTCTGACCACCAGGGACCTCAAACAGACCCTCTAGTATGACCTCAACAAACCACCAGTGACCTCAAACGGGCCCTCTTCTCTGACCTCAATAAACCACCAGGAACCTCAAACAGGCCCTCTTCTCTGACCGCCAGGGACCTCAAACGAGCCCTCTTCTCTGACCACCAGGGACCTCAAACAGGTGCTCTTCTCTGACCTCAACAAACGACCAGTGACCTCAAACAGGCCTTCTTTTCTGAACACCAGGGACCTCAAACAGGCCCTCTTCTCTGACCACCAGGGACCTCAAACAGGTCCTCTTCTCTGACCACCAGTGACCTCAAACAGGCCCTCTTCTCTGACCACCAGGGACCTCAAACAGGTCCTTTTCTCTGACCACCAGTGACCTCAAACAGGTCCTCTTCTCTGACCTCAACAAACTACCAGTGACCTCAAACAGGCCCTCTTCTCTGACCACCAGGGACCTCAAACAGGCCCTCTTCTCTGACCACCAGGGACTTCAAACAGGCCCTCTTCTCTGACCACCAGGGACCTCAAACAGGCCCTCTTCTCTGACCACCAGGAACCTCAAACAGGCCCTCTTCTCTGACCACCAGGGACCTCAAACAGGTCCTCTTCTCTCACCACCAGTGACCTCAAACAGGTCCTCTTCTCTGACCACCAGGGACCTCAAACAGGCCCTCTTCTCTGACCACCAGGGACCTCAAACAGGTCCTTTTCTCTCACCACCAGTGACCTCAAACAGGTCCTCTTTTCTGACCACCAGTGACCTCAAACATGCCTTCTTCTCTGAACACCAGGGACCTCAAACAGGCCCTCTTCTCTGACCACCAGGGACCTCAAACAGGTCCTCTTCTCTCACCACCTGTGAACTCAAATAGGTCCTCTTCTCTGACCACCAGGGACCTCAAACAGGCCCTCTTCTCTGACCACCAGGGACCTCAAACAGGCCCTCTTCTCTGACCACCAGGGACCTCAAACAGGCCCTCTTCTCTGACCACCAGGGACCTCAAACAGGCCCTCTTATCTGACCACCAGGAACCTCAAACAGGCCCTTTTCTCTGACCACCAGGGACCTCAAACGGGCCCTCTTCTCTGACCACCAGGGACCTCAAACGGGCCCTCTTCCCTGACCACCAGTGACCTCAAACAGGCCTCTTCTCTGACCTCAACAAACCACCAGTGACCTCAAACAGGCCCTCTTCTCTGACCACCAGGAACCTCAAACAGGCCCTCTTCTCCGACCTCAACAAACCACCAGTGACCTCAAACAGGCCCTCTTCTCTGAACACCAGGGACTTCAAACGGGCCCTCTTCTCTCACCACCAGGGACCTCAAACGGGTCCTCTTCTCTGACCACCAGGGACCTCAAACAGGCCCTCTTCTCTGACCACCAGTGACCTCAAACAGGTCCTCTTCTCTTACCACCAGGGACCTCAAACGGGTCCTCTTCTCTGACCACCAGGGACCTCAAACAGGCCCTCTTCTCTGACCACCAGGGACCTCAAACAGGCCCTCTTATCTGACCACCAGGGACCTCAAACAGGCCCTCTTCTCTGACCACCAGGGACCTCAAACAATCCCTCTTCTCTGACCACCAGGAACCTCAAACAGGCCCTCTTCTCTGAACTCAACAAACCACCGGTGACCTCAAACAGGCCCTCTTCTCTGACCACCAAGGACCTCAAACGGGCCCTCTTCCCTGACCACCAGTGACCTCAAACAGGCTTCTTCTCTGACCTCAACAAACCACCAGTGACCTCAAACAGGCCCTCTTCTCTGACCACCAGGAACCTCAAACAGGCCCTCTTCTCTGACCTCAACAAACTACCAGTGACCTCAAACAGGTCCTCTTCTCTGACCACCAGGGACCTCAAACAGGCCCTCTTCTCTGACCACCAGGAACCTCAAACAGGCCCTCTTCTCTGACCACCAGGGACCTCAAACAGGCCCTATTCTCGGACCACCAGGGACCTCAAACGGGCCCTCTTCCCTGACCACCAGTGACCTCAAACAGGCCTCTTCTCTGACCACCAGTGACCTCAACAAGGTCCTCTTCTCTGACCTCAACAAACCACCAGTGACCTCAAATATACCCTCTTCTCTGACTACCAGGGACCTCAAACAGGCCCTCTTCTCTGACCACCAGGGACCTCAAACAGGCACTCTTCTCGGACCACCAAGGACCTCAAACAGGTCCTCTTCTCTGACCACCAGGGACTTCAAACGGGCCGTCTTCTCTGACCACCAGGGACCTCAAACAGGTCCTCTTCTCTGACCACCAGTGACCTCAAACAGGTCCTCTTGTCTGACCACCAGGGACCTCAAACGGGCCCTCTTCTCTGACCACCAGGGACCTCAAACAGGCACTCTTCTCTGACCACCAAGGACCTCAAACGGGCCCTCTTCTCTGACCTCAACAAACCACCAGGAACCTCAAACAGGTCCTCTTCTCTGACCACCAGGGACCTCAAACAGGCCCTCTTCTCTGACCTCAACAAACCACCAGTGACCTCAAACGGGCCTCTTCTCTGACCACCAGGGACCTCAAACAGGCCCTCTTCTCTGACCACCAGGGACCTCAAACAGGCCCTCTTCTCTGGACACCAGGGACCTCAAACGGGCCCTCTTCTCCGACCTAAACAAACTACCAGTGACCTCAAACAGGCTCTCTTCTCTGACCACCAGATACCTCAAACGGGCCCTCTTCTCTGAGCACCAGGGACCTCAAACAGGCCCTCTTCTCTGAGCACCAGGGACCTCAAACGGGCCCTATTCTCTGACCACCAGGGACCTCAAACAGGCCCTTTTATCTGAGCACCAGGGACCTCAAATAGGCCCTCTTCTCTGACCACCAGTGGTGACCTCAAACAGGCCCTCTTCTCTGACCACCAGGGACCTCAAACAGGTCCTCTTCTCTGACCACCAGGGACCTCAAACAGACCCTCTTCTCTGACCACCAGTGACCTGAAACAGGCCCTCAGAGACCACCAGGGACCTCAAACAGGCCCTCTTCTCTGACCTCAACAAACCACCAGGAACCTCAAACAGGCCCTCTTCTCTGACCACCAGGGACCTCAAACCGGCCCTCTTCTCTGACCACCAGGGACCTCAAACGGGCACTCTTCTCTGACCTCAACACACCACCAGGAACCTCAAGCAGGCCCTCTTATCCGACCACCAGGGGCCTCAAACGTGCCCTCTTCTCTGACCTCAACAAACCACCAGTGACTTCAAACAGGCCATCTTCTCTGACCACCAGGGACCTCAAACGGGCCCTCTTCTCTCACCACCAGGGACCTCAAACAGGTCCTCTTCTCTGACCACCAGGGACTTCAAACGGGCCCTCTTCTCTGACCTCAACAAACCACCAGTGACCTCAAATATGCCCTCTTCTCTGACCACCATGGACCTCAAACGGGTCCTCTTCTCTGACCACCAGGGACCTCGAACAGGTCCTCTTCTCTGACCACCAGGGACCTCAAACAGACCCTCTTCTCTGACCTCAACAAACCACCAGTGACCTCAAACGGGCCCTCTTCTCTGACCTCAATAAACCACCAGGAATCTCAAACAGGCCCTCTTCTCTGACCACCAGGGACCTCAAACGGGCCCTCTTCTCTGACCACCAGGGACCTCAAACAGGCCCTCTTCTCTGACATCAACAAACTACCAGGAACCTCAAACAGGCCCTCGTCTCTGACCACCAGGGACCTCAAACAGGTCCTCTTCTCTGACCTCAACACACGACCAGTGACCTCAAACAGGCCTTCTTCTCTGACCACCAGGGACTTCAAACAGGCCCTCTTCTCTGATCACCAGGGACCTCAAACAGGCCCTCTTCTCTGAGCACCAGGTACCTCAAACAGGCCCTCTTTTCTGACCACCAGTGACCTCAAACGGGCCCTCTTCTCTGACCACCAGGGACCTCAAACATGTCCTCTTCTCTGACCTCAACAAACCATCAGCGACCTCAAACAGGCCCTCTTCTCTGACCACCAGTGATCTCACACAGGCCCTCTTCTCTGACCACCAGGAACCTCAAACAGGCCCTCTTCTCTGACCACCAGGGACCTCAAACAGGTCCTCTTCTCTGACCACCAGTGACCTCAAACAGGCCCTCTTCTCTGACCACCAGGGACCTCAAACAGGTCCTCTTCTCTGACCACCAGTGACCTCAAACAGGTCCTCTTGTCTGACCTCAACAAACTACCAGTGACCTCAAACAGGCCCTCTTCTCTGACCACCAGGGACCTCAAACAGGCCCTCTTCTCTGACCACCAGGGACTTCAAACAGGCCCTCTTCTCTGACCACCAGGGACCTCAAACAGGCCCTCTTCTCTGACCACCAGGAACCTCAAACAGGCCCTCTTCTCTGACCACCAGGGACCTCAAACAGGTCCTCTTCTCTCACCACCAGTGACCTCAAACAGGTCCTCTTCTCTGACCACCAGGGACCTCAAACAGGCCCTCTTCTCTGACCACCAGGGACCTCAAACAGGTCCTTTTCTCTCACCACCAGTGACCTCAAACAGGTCCTCTTTTCTGACCACCAGTGACCTCAAACATGCCTTCTTCTCTGAACACCAGGGACCTCAAACAGGCCCTCTTCTCTGACCACCAGGGACCTCAAACAGGTCCTCTTCTCTCACCACCTGTGAACTCAAATAGGTCCTCTTCTCTGACCACCAGGGACCTCAAACAGGCCCTCTTCTCTGACCACCAGGGACCTCAAACAGGCCCTCTTCTCTGACCACCAGGGACCTCAAACAGGCCCTCTTCTCTGACCACCAGGGACCTCAAACAGGCCCTCTTATCTGACCACCAGGAACCTCAAACAGGCCCTTTTCTCTGACCACCAGGGACCTCAAACGGGCCCTCTTCTCTGACCACCAGGGACCTCAAACGGGCCCTCTTCCCTGACCACCAGTGACCTCAAACAGGCCTCTTCTCTGACCTCAACAAACCACCAGTGACCTCAAACAGGCCCTCTTCTCTGACCACCAGGAACCTCAAACAGGCCCTCTTCTCCGACCTCAACAAACCACCAGTGACCTCAAACAGGCCCTCTTCTCTGAACACCAGGGACCTCAAACGGGCCCTCTTCTCTCACCACCAGGGACCTCAAACGGGTCCTCTTCTCTGACCACCAGGGACCTCAAACAGGCCCTCTTCTCTGACCACCAGTGACCTCAAACAGGTCCTCTTCTCTCACCACCAGGGACCTCAAACGGGTCCTCTTCTCTGACCACCAGGGACCTCAAACAGGCCCTCTTCTCTGACCACCAGGGACCTCAAACAGGCCCTCTTATCTGACCACCAGGGACCTCAAACAGGCCCTCTTCTCTGACCACCAGGGACCTCAAACAATCCCTCTTCTCTGACCACCAGGAACCTCAAACAGGCCCTCTTCTCTGAACTCAACAAACCACCGGTGACCTCAAACAGGCCCTCTTCTCTGACCACCAAGGACCTCAAACGGGCCCTCTTCCCTGACCACCAGTGACCTCAAACAGGCTTCTTCTCTGACCTCAACAAACCACCAGTGACCTCAAACAGGCCCTCTTCTCTGACCACCAGGAACCTCAAACAGGCCCTCTTCTCTGACCTCAACAAACTACCAGTGACCTCAAACAGGTCCTCTTCTCTGACCACCAGGGACCTCAAACAGGCCCTCTTCTCTGACCACCAGGAACCTCAAACAGGCCCTCTTCTCTGACCACCAGGGACCTCAAACAGGCCCTATTCTCGGACCACCAGGGACCTCAAACGGGCCCTCTTCCCTGACCACCAGTGACCTCAAACAGGCCTCTTCTCTGACCACCAGTGACCTCAACAAGGTCCTCTTCTCTGACCTCAACAAACCACCAGTGACCTCAAATATACCCTCTTCTCTGACTACCAGGGACCTCAAACAGGCCCTCTTCTCTGACCACCAGGGACCTCAAACAGGCACTCTTCTCGGACCACCAAGGACCTCAAACAGGTCCTCTTCTCTGACCACCAGGGACTTCAAACGGGCCCTCTTCTCTGACCACCAGGGACCTCAAACAGGCCCTCTTCTCTGACCTCAACAAACCACCAGGAACCTCAAACAGGTCCTCTTCTCTGACCACCAGGGACCTCAAACAGGCCCTCTTCTCTGACCTCAACAAACCACCAGTGACCTCAAACGGGCCTCTTCTCTGACCACCAGGGACCTCAAACAGGCCCTCTTCTCTGACCACCAGGGACCTCAAACAGGCCCTCTTCTCTGGACACCAGGGACCTCAAACGGGCCCTCTTCTCCGACCTAAACAAACTACCAGTGACCTCAAACAGGCTCTCTTCTCTGACCACCAGATACCTCAAACGGGCCCTTTTCTCTGAGCACCAGGGACCTCAAACAGGCCCTCTTCTCTGAGCACCAGGGACCTCAAACGGGCCCTATTCTCTGACCACCAGGGACCTCAAACAGGCCCTTTTATCTGAGCACCAGGGACCTCAAATAGGCCCTCTTCTCTGACCACCAGTGGTGACCTCAAACAGGCCCTCTTCTCTGACCACCAGGGACCTCAAACAGGTCCTCTTCTCTGACCACCAGGGACCTCAAACAGACCCTCTTCTCTGACCACCAGTGACCTGAAACAGGCCCTCAGAGACCACCAGGGACCTCAAACAGGCCCTCTTCTCTGACCTCAACAAACCACCAGGAACCTCAAACAGGCCCTCTTCTCTGACCACCAGGGACCTCAAACCGGCCCTCTTCTCTGACCACCAGGGACCTCAAACGGGCACTCTTCTCTGACCTCAACACACCACCAGGAACCTCAAGCAGGCCCTCTTCTCCGACCACCAGGGGCCTCAAACGTGCCCTCTTCTCTGACCTCAACAAACCACCAGTGACTTCAAACAGGCCATCTTCTCTGACCACCAGGGACCTCAAACGGGCCCTCTTCTCTCACCACCAGGGACCTCAAACAGGTCCTCTTCTCTGACCACCAGGGACTTCAAACGGGCCCTCTTCTCTGACCTCAACAAACCACCAGTGACCTCAAATATGCCCTCTTCTCTGACCACCATGGACCTCAAACGGGTCCTCTTCTCTGACCACCAGGGACCTCGAACAGGTCCTCTTCTCTGACCACCAGGGACCTCAAACAGACCCTCTTCTCTGACCTCAACAAACCACCAGTGACCTCAAACGGGCCCTCTTCTCTGACCTCAATAAACCACCAGGAATCTCAAACAGGCCCTCTTCTCTGACCACCAGGGACCTCAAACGGGCCCTCTTCTCTGACCACCAGGGACCTCAAACAGGCCCTCTTCTCTGACCTCAACAAACTACCAGGAACCTCAAACAGGCCCTCGTCTCTGACCACCAGGGACCTCAAACAGGTCCTCTTCTCTGACCTCAACACACGACCAGTGACCTCAAACAGGCCTTCTTCTCTGACCACCAGGGACTTCAAACAGGCCCTCTTCTCTGATCACCAGGGACCTCAAACAGGCCCTCTTCTCTGAGCACCAGGTACCTCAAACGGGCCCTCTTTTCTGACCACCAGTGACCTCAAACGGGCCCTCTTCTCTGACCACCAGGGACCTCAAACATGTCCTCTTCTCTGACCTCAACAAACCATCAGCGACCTCAAACAGGCCCTCTTCTCTGACCACCAGTGATCTCACACAGGCCCTCTTCTCTGACCACCAGGGACCTCAAACAGGTCCTCTTCTCTGGCCTCAACAAACCATCAGTGACCTCAAACAGGCCCTCTTCTCTGAGCATCAGTGACCTCAAACAGGCCCTCTTCTCTGACCACCAGTGACCTCAAACGGACCCTCTTCTCTGACCTCAACACACCACCAGTGACCTCAAACAGGCCCTCTTCTGTGACCACCAGTGACCTCAAACAGGCCCTCTTCTCTGACCTCAACAAACCACCAGGAACCTCAAACAGGCCCTCTTCTCTGACCACCAGGGACCTCAAACAGGCCCTCTTCTCTGACCACCAGGGACCTCAAACAGGCCCTCTTCTCTGACCACCAGGGACCTCAAACAGGCCCTCTTCTCTGACCACCAGTGACCTCAAACAGGCCCTCTTCTCTGACCTCAACAAACCACCAGGAACCTCAAACAGGCCCTCTTCTCTGACCACCAGGGACCTCAAACAGGCCCTCTTCTCTGACCACCAGGGACCTCAAACAGGCCCTCTTCACTGACCACCAGGGACCTCAAACAGGCCCTCTTCTCTGAACACCAGGGACCTCAAACAGGCCCTCTTATCTGACCACCAGGAACCTCAAACAGGCCCTCTTCTCTGACCTCAACAAACCACCAGTGACCTCAAACAGGCCCTCTTCTCTGACCACCAGGGACCTCAAACGGGCCCTCTTCTCTGACCACCAGGGACCTCAAACGGGCCCTCTTCCCTGACCACCAGTGCCCTCAAACAGGCCTCTTCTCTGACCTCAACAAACCACCAGTGACCTCAAACAGGCCCTCTTCTCTGACCACCAGGAACCTCAAACAGGCCCTCTTCTCCGACCTCAACAAACCACCAGTGACCTCAAACAGGCCCTCTTCTCTGACCACCAGGGACCTCAAACGGGCCCTCTTCTCTCACCACCAGGGACCTCAAACGGGTCCTCTTCTCTGACCACCAGGGACCTCAAACAGGCCCTCTTCTCTGACCACCAGGGACCTCAAACAGGCCCTCTTATCTGACCACCAGGGACCTCAAACAGGCCCTCTTCTCTGACCACCAGGGACCTCAAACAGGCCCTCTTCTCTGACCACCAGGAACCTCAAACAGGCCCTCTTCTCTGAACTCAACAAACCACCGGTGACCTCAAGCAGGCCCTCTTCTCTGACCACCAGGTACCTCAAACGGGCCCTCTTCCCTGACCACCAGTGACCTCAAACAGGCTTCTTCTCTGACCTCAACAAACCACCAGTGACCTCAAACAGGCCCTCTTCTCTGACCACCAGGAACCTCAAACAGGCCCTCTTCTCTGACCTCAACAAAATACCAGTGGCCTCAAACAGGTCCTCTTCTCTGACCACCAGGGACCTCAAACAGGCCCTCTTCTCTGACCACCAGGAACCTCAAACAGGCCCTCTTCTCTGACCACCAGGGACCTCAAACAGGCCCTCTTCTCGGACCACCAGGGACCTCAAACGGGCCCTCTTCCCTGACCACCAGTGACCTCAACAAGGTCCTCTTCTCTGACCTCAACAAACCACCAGTGACCTCAAATATGCCCTCTTCTCTGACTACCAGGGACCTCAAACGGGCCCTCTTCTCTGACCACCAGGGACCTCAAACAGGCACTCTTCTCTGACCACCAAGGACCTCAAACAGGTCCTCTTCTCTAACCACCAGGGACCTCAAACGGGCCCTCTTCTCTGACCACCAGGGACCTCAAACGGGCACTCTTCTCTGACCTCAACACACCACCAGGAACCTCAAACAGGCCCTCTTCTCTGACCACCATGGACATCAAACGGGCCCTCTTCTCTGACCACCAGGGACCTCAAACAGGCCCTCTTCTCTGACCACCAGGGACCTCAAACAGGTCCTCTTTTCTGACCACCAGTGACCTCAAACAGGTCCTCTTCTCTGACCACCAGGGACCTCAAACGGGCCCTCTTCTCTGACCACCAGGGACCTCAAACAGGCACTCTTCTCTGACCACCAAGGACCTCAAACAGGTCCTCTTCTCTGACCACCAGTGACCTCAAACAGGCCCTCTTCTCTGACCTCAACAAACCACCAGGAACCTCAAACAGGTCCTCTTCTCTGACCACCAGTGACCTGAAACAGGCCCTCAGAGACCACCAGGGACCTCAAACAGGCCCTCTTCTCTGACCACCAGTGACCTCAAACAGGCCCTCTTCTCTGACCTCAACAAACCACCAGGAACCTCAAACAGGCCCTCTTCTCTGACCACCAGGGACCTCAAACAGGCCCTCTTCTCTGACCACCAGGGACCTCAAACGGACACTCTTCTCTGACCTCAACACACCACCAGGAACCTCAAACAGGCCCTCTTCTCCGACCACCAGTGACCTCAAACAAGTCCTCTTCTCTGACCACCAGGGATCTCAAACGGGCCCTCTTCTCTGACCACCAGGGACCTCAAACAGGCCCTCTTCTCTGACCACCAGGGACCTCAAACAGACCCTCTACTATGACCTCAACAAACCACCAGTGACCTCAAACGGGCCCTCTTCTCTGACCGCCAGGGACCTCAAACGTGCCCTCTTCTCTGACCACCAGGGACCTCAAACAGGTCCTCTTCTCTGACCTCAATAAACCACCAGGAATCTCAAACAGGCCCTCTTCTCTGACCACCAGGGACCTCAAACGGGCCCTCTTCTCTGACCACCAGGGACCTCAAACAGGCCCTCTTCTCTAACCTCAACAAACTACCAGGAACCTCAAACAGGCCCTCGTCTCTGACCACCAGGGACCTCAAACAGGTCCTCTTCTCTGACCTTTACACACGACCAGTGACCTCAAACAGGCCTTCTTCTCTAACCACCAGGGACTTCAAACAGGCCCTCTTCTCTGATCACCAGGGACCTCAAACAGGCCCTCTTCTCTGAGCACCAGGTACCTCAAACGGGCCCTCTTTTCTGACCACCAGTGACCTCAAACGGGCCCTCTTCTCTGACCACCAGGGACCTCAAACAGGTCCTCTTCTCTGACCTCAACAAACCATCAGCGACCTCAAACAGGCCCTCTTCTCTGACCACCAGTGATCTCACACAGGCCCTCTTCTCTGACCACCAGGGACCTCAAACAGGTCCTCTTCTCTGACCTCAACAAACCATCAGTGACCTCAAACAGGCCCTCTTCTCTGACCACCAGTGACCTCAAACGGGCCCTCTTCTCTGACCTCAACACACCACCAGTGACCTCAAACAGGCCCTCTTCTCTGACCACCAGTTACCTCAAACAGGCCCTCTTCTCTGACCTCAACAAACCACCAGGAACCTCAAACAGGCCCTCTTCTCTGACCACCAGGGACCTCAAACAGGCCCTCTTCTCTGACCACCAGGGACCTCAAACAGGCCCTCTTCTCTGACCACCAGGGACCTCAAACAGGCCCTCTTCTCTGACCACCAGTGACCCCAAACAGGTTCTCTTCTCTGACCACCAGGGACCTCAAACAGGCCCTCTTCTCTGACCACCAGGGACCTCAAACGGCGGACACTCTTCTCTGACCTCAACACACCACCAGGAACCTCAAACAGGCCCTCTTCTCCGACCACCAGGGACCTCAAACGTGCCCTCTTCTCTGACCTCAACAAACCACCAGTGACCTCAAACGGGCCCTCTTCTCTGACCACCAGTGACCTCAAATATGCCCTCTTCTCTGACCACCAGGGACCTCAAACGGGCCCTCTTCTCTGACCACCAGGGAACTCAAACGGGCACTCTTCTCTGACCTAAACAAACTACCAGTGACCTCAAACAGGCCCTCTTCTCTGACCACCAGGGACCTCAAACAGGTCCTCTTCTCTGACCACCAGTGACCTCAAACGGGCCCTCTTCTCTGACCACCAGTGACCTCAAATATGCCCTCTTCTCTGACCACCAGGGACCTCAAACGGGCCCTCTTCTCTGACCACCAGGGACCTCAAACAGGTCCT
>JAXIVJ010005958.1:65000-70356 GCA_036785665.1 Chirona hameri
AGCGAAAGAGCGAAAGAGCGAAAGAGCGAAAGAGCGAAAGAGCGAAAGAGCGAAAGAGCGAAAGAGCGAAAGAGCGAAAGAGCGAAAGAGCGAAAGAGCGAAAGAGCGAAAGAGCGAAAGAGCGAAAGAGCGAAAGAGCGAAAGAGCGAAAGAGCGAAAGAGCGAAAGAGCGAAAGAGCGAAAGAGCGAAAGAGCGAAAGAGCGAAAGAGCGAAAGAGCGAAAGAGCGAAAGAGCGAAAGAGCGAAAGAGCGAAAGAGCGAAAGAGCGAAAGAGCGAAAGAGCGAAAGAGCGAAAGAGCGAAAGAGCGAAAGAGCGAAAGAGCGAAAGAGCGAAAGAGCGAAAGAGCGAAAGAGCGAAAGAGCGAAAGAGCGAAAGAGCGAAAGAGCGAAAGAGCGAAAGAGCGAAAGAGCGAAAGAGCGAAAGAGCGAAAGAGCGAAAGAGCGAAAGAGCGAAAGAGCGAAAGAGCGAAAGAGCGAAAGAGCGAAAGAGCGAAAGAGCGAAAGAGCGAAAGAGCGAAAGAGCGAAAGAGCGAAAGAGCGAAAGAGCGAAAGAGCGAAAGAGCGAAAGAGCGAAAGAGCGAAAGAGCGAAAGAGCGAAAGAGCGAAAGAGCGAAAGAGCGAAAGAGCGAGAGAGCGAGAGAGCGAGAGAGCGAGAGAGCGAGAGAGCGAGAGAGCGAGAGAGCGAGAGAGCGAGAGAGCGAGAGGGGAAAAAAGGAAAAGGGGGAAAAGAGGAAAAAAGGAAAAGGAGGAAAAGGGGAAAAAAGAAAAGGGCCAAAGGGCGAAAGGGCGAAAGGCCGGAAGGGCGAAAGGCCTTAAGGGTGAAAGGCCGAAATGGCGAAATGGCAAAAGGGCGAAAGGGCGAAAGGGCGAAAGGGCGAAAGGGCGAAAGGGCGAAAGGGCGAAAGTGCGAAAGGGCGAAAGGGTGAAAGGGCGAAAGGGCGAAAGGGCGAAAGGGCGAAAGGGCGAAAGGGCGAAAGGGCGAAAGGGCGAAAGGGCGAAAGGGCGAAAGGGCGAAAGGGCGAAAGGGCGAAAGGGCGAAAGGGCGAAAGGGCGAAAGGGCGAAAGGGCGAAAGGCAAAAAGGCCAAAAGGGCGAAAGGGCGAAAGGGGAGAGATATGAGAAAGAGAAAATACAATTTAAATTAGGCAACTTGCTGTTAGGAAAACAGGTGTAGGTATAGCGTTAAATAGTGCTCAGTAATAGACCATCGTATATGTATTTGTGATACAATTTAAAATAATATTTTCCACCGGGATAATATATATTCCACCCAGTGATATCCATTTTGACGGCGTGGAAGCTCCGATGAACTCATCCAGGGGCGTCGCCGAGCATTTTTGAGTGGGGGTTCGGCTGAAATGACGAATAAAATGTACCCCCATTTGTTGGGTGTATTTAATTTAATAATAAAATGTACCCCCATTTGTTGGGTGTATTTAATTAAGAAATGCCTTTGCAGCATTTCTTAATGTGGATTTTCATGTTATAGTAGGTACTTGTTATTTAGCGCCGCCAAGCGGCGCGATTGTTTACGGGTTTTCTTGATAAAACCCAGAAATATAGGCGGTGGGCCATGGATGGGATAAGAAGCTAAAAATGCTATACATTCAATTCAGCGTTAAGAGGAACCGAATACGATGACGATGGTTTCGTTATGATGATGGCCACCGATGTGACGCCGCGAAGTGGCGTGAAAATGTTAATTTTAGGTCGTGGAAAACTACATTTTAATATTTGAACCAGATCGTGAGTGGAGCCAAGCCTCAGGTAACCCCTTTTCCTGGTTACACATCTCGGTATGATTACAAATATTTAAATGAATGTAGTTTTTCATATACATTAGCCTCGGATAGTAAATCACGATGACCGGTGGCAGTCAGCGCTCAATAGTACATATGATAATAATAGCTGGATACATATGTACCGAACTGTAACAAACAACTGATAACAGTGCAAATGGTTTGAAAGCAGCAAGGGGCAGAACGACTTTTCCAAGCATAAATAGTCCCTGTGGATCTGGAGAAGCCTGGGGCGAGATGGCTTTGGGAGATAGTCCTGGCCCGATCCCCACTATTAGCTCTTCGGTCCAGCAAGTTGGGGACCGCTGGAGCTGTCAGGGCCTCGGCTAAGGAATTCTCACTGGGGGGGGGGGGGGGGGGCAATTAGAGAAGAAGCCAAATTGCTGCTAAAGCATATGGTGAAAAGGAATGTTTCACCTTTGTATTGGTTTTGAACTGAGATAGTCATTATCTTTGGCTGCTATTGAAATGTCGAAAATACTAAGGTCATTTTCCCCCAAACTTAGCTGTTTTTAAGCAATTTAATTTATAAGTTACAAAATGGGGTCTAGGCTAGTGCCGCCGCTGATTGGCTAACAGCCACATTTTAAACCAATCCCACTTTGTCAGCCAATCCGCGGTGCTCTATAGCTCAATAATGGCGTCATCATCCCCCCCAACAAAACAAAATGTTTAAAGGTACGTGACTTTTCAAGAGCAAAACATATCACCATCGTTTTCAGCAGCATTTACTTCATATTTTCGACTACAACCAGCGTATATTTGACAAATTTCAGAAAGGTGAAACATTCCCTATAAGGGAATGTTTCACCTTTCTGAAAGTTGTCAAATATACGCTGGTTGTAGTCGAAAATATGAAGTAAGTGCTGCTGAAAACGATGGTGAAATTTTTTGCTTTTACATTTATATTTATATATTTATATATTTTTTTAATATTTATTTTATATTTATTTATATTTTTCTAAACATTCCCTTTAAGGGAATGTTTCACCTTTCTGAAAGTTGTCAAATATACGCTGATTGTAGTCGAAAATATGAAGTAAGTGCTGCTGAAAACGATGGTGATATTTTTCTCTCTCGAAAAGTCACTTAACTTTATACAAATTAAGGTTTTGAATTTGGGATGATGACGTTATAATTGCGCTATAGACCGCCGCTGATTGGCTGACAAAGTGGGATTGGCTAACAAAGTGGCTGTCAGCCAATCAGCGGCGGCACTAGCCTAGACCCTATTTTGCAAATGGGAAATTAAATTGCTTAAAAACGGTTAAGTTTTGGGGAAAATGACCTTAGTATTTTCGACATTTCAATAACGGCCAAAGATAATGGCTATCTCAGTTCAAAACAAATACAAAGGTGAAAAATTCCCTTTAAGCGTGCCTATACATAGGTACTGATACATTTTAAGTGTGATAATTACAAACGTAAGTGTAAAATATAAATACAATAGTAGTATAATACAATAATGAAGCTGAATAAAAATTATAAATATAAACACGCCATCATCGAAGGTCCACACCTGCGATGTCACTTTAAAAAAGAAACGATTGGTGGACCGAACAGGAACGAAGCGAAGAGGTCCACCAGCGCCATAGGTTTACCAATACACCTAAATGGGTCGAAAATTAACACATTTCCTGAAGGAAGATCTAAGCAGGTTATACAAGGGATCATTTGTTTTAAAGCAGTTCTTAACCCGTGCCCTGCCGGTGCTCGGCGCCAGCTTAGTCGTGCCAGGGGAGGCATCTGACCCCCCCCCCCGAACTCTGCTCCAATGGAGATGTAAAAAATACCGTTAGATAGCTGGGGCATTCTCCACGACATTTCGACAATTTTTTCCCATAAATTTTAACCCTCATCTCTCATTTTGTATTAAATATTGGTCTATAGGGTTATATTGGGTCCTGAAAGGGAGTATGCCTACTCACAACGCTTATTTGGGGTTATTGACACTGGTCTATAGAACATAATTTTCTGAATTGACCCATGACATCGTTTCTCTAGATTCGTCCTAGTTGCTGAGATATTCCAAAGACTCCAGGAATTTGCTGGGAGGAAACAATTATCGGGTAGACTCCAGAGGGCTTCCACTACTAGAAGCACTGCAACTATCGATTAAACTGCTAGCATATTGTTAGCGCCGGCCAATAGCAATTCAACAAAACAGTTCGTGCACGCTGATAGCAGCAGCCGAACAGAAACTGGACGGCCATCATGTTTTTCGATGATGGCCGTTTCGATGATGGCCGATGGCCATTTTTTGAAGAAGATATCAATTTAGAGCTACGAAACTTGCACATAATAAAGTTGACAGTGCCAAGAACGTGCTGTGCAAAACTTGTCTCTCTATCTTGCATGATGTGACCGTAATTGTATTGTATTATGTGCTCCGTTTTACATAACATCACCATAGTGGCGATCGTTTTATAGATATCGAGAAGAAAAAAATAAGCAAAAAAACAATATAAGTGCAAATTCAACAAAAGGGGCTCCAGATGTGAATTTCATCATATACAACAATCAAACCAATAGCTACCTATTGTATGAAAAATATTTTTGACATTCCAAAACAGTAGGCACACTCCCTTGAATTCAGCTGTGGCTCGATCTGACCTCAGATTTCCGAGTTATAGCCTCGGGAATTTTGGCAAGGTCACGCTGCAGAGGTATGTGTGGAGGCCAAAATAACGCTTTCAACTTAAAAGGTCCTGAATCCTGTCATTGGTCCTGAATAATATTGTATCCAATATGCATTGACTTAACTAAATATAAAAAATAATTATATTCCTGAATTTGCAATGAAACAGAGATTCAATTTCTGTTTTTTCTTCTTCTCGTGACCTTGAATGACCTTGAAACCGTGACCTCGTGACCTTGTTTTCGTTGACCACGTGTGACCCCGGGTACACCTCTGATTTCAATTTTTCACATCGCAAAATACTTGTCAATATATTGCCTAACAACGCAAACAAATATAAAAAGGTGCGTTTTCCCTCTAATTTCCATATTTTCCGCCAATATGCGTGCGTTTTCGAATTACCCCCAAGGGGGAGGGGTAACGGGCGGATATCTCAGCTACCATTGCAGCTAGAGACCCGATTTTTGGTATACACATTGTCAGAGTCACTAGTAACACCACGCAGCCATCCGGCGTGGTCCAAAACGGATCGAAAGGTGAAGACCCCACCCAAATCGGTCCCATAGGTTCGGAGCATGACGTCGGGAGCGATTTTTTGCTGTTTTGGTCCAATTTGGTACACTTCGATTGAACCAAAGTGGATAAAACTAAAAACAACAACGTTTAGACCAAGCCAGATCGAATGGTGAAGACTCCGTTCAAATCGGTCCTATTGGTTCGGAGAATGACGTCGTCCGCAACGTTTTTTGCCAGTTTTTGGTACCAAAATGGAATTTTGGTTCACTTAGATTGAACCAAAGTGGATAAAACTCAATATGGGACCGTTTTAGAACACGTCGGATCGCATGATGAAAACTCCGCCCAAATCGGTCCCATAGGTTCGGAGTATGACGTCGTCTGCAACTATATTTGACGGTTTT